>MNCI01034286.1:1095-12842 GCA_015680685.1 Gnetum montanum | reverse complement strand
GTAGCATCAAGTCCGCGGCCTCCTGTGCAGATTTCTAAACTTTCTATGCTTCTGCTAATCACACTATGTCACGCAACGTAGCATAATGACGCTCAGCGCAACAAGTCTTTCGACGTAGCCCAACACCAGAAGGATAGTTGCTCCAGCACAGAGAGAAACCTAAGCAGCGTAATATGCGGTCTCTTGTGTATCTTGCTAAGTCTTTCGTTCAAGGACAAGTTTACACTCCATTACGCACGGCAGCGTAATGAGTGTGATAAGCTCCAAGATAGTCAAAGACCAGAAAAGCACAAGTCTGACGCTTTTGTTTTCGTGCAGTGCATAAATAACTTATCTTTACGCATGTTACGCGGTGGTGCGTGCCATTGCGTACGTCATTAAAGCTGCGCATTGTTTACGCTTCATCACGCACGGCTGCGTAGTGAGCGTAAGTTGCGCATTGTTTACGCTTCATCACGCGCGGCCGTGTAGTGAGCGTAAGTTGCACATTGTTTACGCTTCATCACGCACAGCTGCGTGGTGAGCGTAAGTGGCACATTATTTACGCATGGTTACGCGCAGTTGCGTAGTGAGCGTAAAACAATTCTAAGCCTATTTTTGCCTGCATCGGGCTGCACTCATGCACGCGACACAACGCTAATGAGTGTAATGCAGCTTGAAGACAGTTTAAGCACGCTCAGCACGTACCTGCTCTTTACACGCACAACACGCAAACGAGTGTGTTGTGCGTAGTCACAGTCTGACTTAAAATGATCAAATCAGGGCCCGCAATATCCGGACCCACGTCATCAGGGTAGTGCCTCCACAAAGCGTCGCGGTCTACAAATACCTTAGTTGACAAAGATACAGGGGGTTGGCAAAAAATAGAGAAGCCAAGGCATATTTCTGAGCACCAGAGCACTTAGCACTTTGGAGCAGAAATACAAAGAACAGCGCTTTGGCAATCGTTGGCATCATCACCTTACAGCTGAAACAAAGTACAGTTCGTCTTGAGCACCGGTGACAGGAGTAATCGTTCTGCTGAANCGTTCTTTTATGCACGTTGCATTGTTTTACTGACCCGTAAGTCCCTGTCTGATCGACAAGACCGTTCAGGGCGCCGTGGATTCGTTTCTCCAGCATAGCCCTCACGCGGATCCGTGGCTAAAACTGTGTGCACCAGAAACCCGGTCGGTATTTCTAGGTGCCGACGTTTTCTGCCGCTACATATTTTTTTGAGTTTTTAATTGATTTTTTCCCAACACAATGTTTAGCGTTATGGCCAATTTTTTTGGAATTTTGTAGTTTTTCAATGGAAAAACTAATAGCGTTGGCAAGGTTTTAGAAACTTTTGGTCAATGTTTTGGGTATCTGAAGATTAGGGAAATAGTGTAGAAGGGTTTTGTGCAAGTTTGGAATTTTTGAAATGTTTTATTAATTTTTCATGAAGTGTTTATTACAGTCGCTTCGCTACAAATTGGGTTTTTGGACAAAATTTCTGCTAAAAAATGGCATAATTTTGGTTTTTTCCTACATTGGATTGCAACATTGATGGTCAATTTTGGTTTTAACTACACTTGGATTGTAGCATTGATGGTTAATTTTGGTTTTTGTGAACATGTTCTTTATATTGTGATGAGTAGTGAGGTACCCCTATGCTCAACCATATGAATCACAAGCGTTCACATGCAATCCGGTTGAATTTTGCAGACTATAATTACTAAGTACACTAGAGCTAAATAGTGTGTGTGTGTTGTTCGTTCGTTGTCTTTCCAATCCCACTTGTGGAATGAAATTGTATGATTAAGTGTGACTAAGACATATGATTTTTATTGTTTTTTGTTTCTATGAAATTAATCACCTAGAATAAGAATAAAAGTAAGAGTGATTAAAAGTAAAAATAACACAAGTAACCATTCCCACTTCTCGAACACATTCTGAACTTCATGGAAACACTCCTGGGCTATCAATGCTAATCGTTTTTGAGCTACCAAGTGTCACACATGCTCAACGGGGTCATGCTTGTGTATCTTAATAAGTTTCTTGATTAATCAAAATTAATTATTGCATAAATAACATTAATGTAAATTGCATGAAATATAAATGCGTAAGAGAGAAAATCTCAAGTGCTGCAAGGAATGGATCAAAGAGCTCATCTTTATTGCCAACAAAATTGTGTGATCAGGTATATCAATGCTTGAATAAAGATCTATTCACACCTAGACCTCCTATTGCGGGCACTTGGAAAATATTATAACTTTCAAATGGACAAACTGCAAGAGTTTCACTATCTGACTACTAAAAAATTACTTCCAATTGTGCACCTAGGCATTGTATTTATAAACTCGGGAGTAACCCTACAATAATGAATATACAATATCACATCTTGGGCTGCGATATCACATACTCGATATCATGTACTCAATATCATAGCCACCTCAATATTAGAGTGAAGAAATACATGATTTATCATAACCCCACGACTGAATGAGAACTCATCCTTGAGTATAGAAGAAGAGGAAGAATTACGTTACAAAATATAATAAGGGATGTAGACTTATTTGATTGACATGCAGAGTGACACAAAGAAAACAGAAAAATACAAAAGTGCCTGAGCAAACAATATGACAATGGTGTATAACATTGGGTGTTCATGACAATAGGAAAGAACACCAATAGATCTAAAGAACATCCAACCCCTTTTGGTAACAAAAGAATGAGGGAGAGAAAGAAGAGATCTAGTAGTGAGAAGAGATCCACTAGTCATGAACAATCTTCTGCTAGTGATATGGTTGCATCCTTCTTGGTGACGATAGTCTGGCTTCCTATCCATGCTTCCCACTACAATCATAACCAAACCAAGGATTAGTATATATAGTGCAATAGATAATGGCTGAGTATGTTGTCTCATCAGTGATTTTATCTAGCTAGGTTGTGATTGTCATAGATTGGTTGCTTGATGTTGTTAGTGGAAAGATTGATAGATGGGTTAAATAAGAAAAACAATCCATATAATTTAGAAAAAGCTTAACACAAGGAGTACTAGAAAGAGGGTAATCACAACAATAAAAAGGATTTCATTACAAACAATTGTGAAGGTGCATACAGTTGGATGACATGGATGGCATAAATAAAAAGAATTTGATTTTAACAATGTCTAAGGGTAAAGAACTTAACTTAACCAAACCAAAAGATATGTAGGTGGGTCCTTCCCAAAGCAGGCACAGGCCTTTTATGCCATTGCATAACTTCAAACCAAGGAGTCCATGGGCACCATGGATGATTAGTGTTTATGGAAAGTTAAGTATAAAAACCCAAAAGTAACTGACTAAGAAACCTGACACATCAAACCAAAACATTGAATCAAAACATGAAATGGGCAGTGAGGTGAGGTGTGAAAAGCATAGATGGATGATAGAGAGAGTGGAATGGAGTTTCTAATTATGGTCACATGTAGTCCCTTGTAGAGTTTGTGATTAAATGACTTGGTAGGATCCATTCTCAGTCCAGATCAAAACCAACCACTTTTAGTGACTTTGCATAGACATTCTAAGGCAAGTCTATCCCCTAAGACACAAGAATGCTTCCACAAAACAACCAGGATTCCAAATTGGAGTGAAGATAGGAAGTGAGAAAGGGCCTTAGTTAGAGGAGACAAGACAAGTCTCATAACCAGTGCTTGTAGCCCTTTTATTTGGTCTAAGGGGTGTTCTTTGAATTCCCATGTTTTTTTTGAATGGGAACCACACCATGCAAAGACCCATGCATTTTTTGCATTTATTTCTTCCAAGGGATGTGCTTTGAATCCTCATCTTTTTTTGTGACNTGCATTTATTTTTTCCAAGGGATGTGCTTTGAATCCTCATCTTTTTTTGTGATGAGGACCACACTATGAAAGGACTTATTTGAATTCCTATTGTGAAATGACATGGGTGAGAAGCTTACGAGAACATCCCTACACACAGAAAAATAGAAAAGCACAAAGAATATCACATCCCTTTGAAGCCACACCATGTCCAAACCTTTGATTCCTTCCCAATTCCAGAAACTACACAAGTCATCAATTTATTAAAGTTGCATTAATGCAAAAGAGACTGCATGCTTCCAAAACAAGGAAAACCATAGAGTATGTGGATGGGTGGATGATGTGGACTCACTACTTGTTACATGAAAAGAAACCATGTCCCAATTTTTAGTAACGACATTCAGAGTTAGAAACCAGACATTAACAATCAAATTACAAATAAAGCATACCACCATCGAGTAGTGCATTACCATTGTACCTACCACCTTAGTAGCAAAAAAAGTAGAAAAACACATCAAACTCAAGTAACATAACCATAAAAAAAAGTAAAAATGTAGACAATAAATATTGAATATATTAACATTGGTGTAAAACAAAAACTAAGGGAAAACCAATAACCTTAAAAATACAAATATGTAAAATAAAGATGTAAAACAAAGAAGATGGAAAAAAAGTTGTAAAATCAAAAATGTAAAAAATAAAAAAGTAAAAAATTGAGGAGCCACCAAGGTGTTAGTATGGATGGCCATCTCCCCCATGACTAAGTTGGAAGGGAAAGATCTGAAAGATTGAGTATGGTTGTTCATCTGGTGAGGTGTTTGTTGTGTTGGTTGGCTTGAGCTCATAGAAAGGTTTTATTTGTTGAATGTTGACTAATTTTCTTTGTCTGTGCTATCAAGTTTGTAGATGATCATGGCCCTAGATGGAAAATTCTCATCAATAATGTAAGTTCCTTCCCACAATGTTTGAAATTTGGTTCATTGGGGTACATGTGTAGGATTCCAATAGAGAACCTTGTCTCTTGGTTGAAACTTGACTTTTCTTATTTTGAGATCATGGTGTTTCTTGTTGAATACCTTACGTGTTTCATTGGATGATAGGGCCATTAACCAATTTTTTTCTAGCAAGTTAAGGTTCATTAATCATTCTTTCTATGCTAGACTTAGAAGTAGGTCAAGGTCATAGGTTGTAGAGAGTGTACGGAGCTTGGATTGGATGGGCAACGTTAGTAGTTTTCCATACACAAGCTCATAGGGAGAATAACCTATGGAAAGATTTCATGTGGAGTGATAGGTCCAAAGGGAATCATTTAATTTAGTGTTCCAGTCCCTTTGGTATTTGCTAATGGTACACGTTAAGATTTTTGTAATCTCTCGATTAGTGTGGCCATTAGCTTGGGGGTGATATGGTGTTATGAATTTATGTTCAACACCCAAGCATTGCACCAACTTCCAGAAAGTGGCATCTATAAAATGAGTTCCATTATTAGAAATTAATGCATGAGGTACACCAAACCTGTTTACAATGTTTTGTTGTACAAATTGAGTAGCAGTGGTGGATGTACAGTTGACAACGATTGCTGCTTCTACCCACTTGGTACAATAGTCAATTGTGACTATTATATATTCCTTTCCATTTGATAAAGGTGTGATGAGACCCATAAAGTCAATGCCCCAAATTTTGAATGGTTTGAGAGCTTATATCCATTGTTGTGGCCCATCCATTCGAGTTGTCATTCCACCCTCCCTCTGGCAATGATCACAAGCAAGGATGAATTGATGTGCATCCCCTGAAGATTGTTGGCCAATAATACCCTGCCATGAGAATTTTTATGGTCATGCATCTCCTAGCATAATGGCCCCCATAAGGACCTTCATGAGCATCTTGAAAAATGGGCAGTTGATCTGTATCAGGGACACACCAATGTACCAAGCCATCAGGACAAACCTTGTAAAGGTTTTCATTAATCTCCATGAAATATTTGACCTGATGAAGAAACTATTGTTTCTTTGTAGTGTCTAGCCCTTGCGAAAGTTATTGCTTGAGCAAATAAGTGAGGATGATGTTGTATCATTTTGGTTCATCAAGAATTTGTGCACTAATAGCACCTACAAGGAGAGATTTGTCAGGGAATTGATTAGATAAAGGGCTCTCTTTCTCCTTGTCATCCCATATTAGTCACGATAAGTGATCCATGACCACACTCTCCATACCTTTACGATCTACCATCATGAAACTGAATTCCTATAAAATCACAAGCCACCATATGACACAAGAGCTCACCATCAGTTTTTTCATTAGAAATCTGCTGGCCCTATGATCTATGTGCACAAACACTTTGTAGCCAAGCACATAGTGCCTGAACTTCTCTAAAGGGAACACCACTACCATCAACTTCTTTTCTGTGGTGATGTAGTTTATTTGTGCACCTGTGATGCTCTGACTCGCACAATGAATGTAATATGGACATTTTTGTTCATCCATCTGTGTAAGCACTGCTTCCAAAGCATAATTTGATGCATCGGTCATTACATGAAATAGTCTGGACCAATCTGGTGCTTGAAGAATAGGAGTTTCAATAAACTTTTTCTTCAACTATTGAAATGCTAATTCACATGCAGGGGTCCAGACAAATGATGCATCCTTCTTTGTTAATTCTACCAATGGCTTGGAAATTTTGGAAAAATTCTCGATGAATCATCGGTAGTAGCTAGTATGACCAAGGAACGACTAAAATTCTTTGATTGTTTCAAGTTGATGGGTTATTCCTTGGATGAACCTTATTTTTAGGGTCCACCTTGATTCCTACTTTTGAAATGAAATTCCCCAAGAATATACCTTCTCGGACCATAAGATGACTCTTTTGCTAATTGAGCCAAAGGTTTGTTTCCACACATCTCTTCAACACTTGCTCAAGATAGTCCAAAGCTTGCTTGAACATAGCTCCATAGGTAGAAAAATCATCCATAAAAACTTCTACCCCACTACCAATCTATTGTTGGAAAATGTTGAGAACTAATTGTTGAAACATGGCTAGGGCATTACATAGACCAAATGGCATCTATTGGTAAGCAAAAGTCCCCCAAGGACTTGTGAAAGTTATCTTCACTTGGTCCTCTGGTGCAATTCAAATTTGGTTATAGCCATTATAACCATCCAAAAAGTTGTAATAGCTATGCCTCAAAATGGTGTTTAGCACTTGGTCAATGAAAGGCAACAAAAAATGATCCTTGAACGTTGCCATGTTGAGTAGTTGGAGATCAATGCACACCTGTCATTTGCCTTCTTTTTTTGGCATGATCATGAGAGGGCTAACCCACTCACTATCTGAGATGGGGTAAATGAATCCCACTTTGAGGAGTTGTTCAATCTCTTCTTTAATAATCTGTTTTAACTTGGGATTCAAATGTCACTGCAACTATCATTTCGACTTGATGGTGAGGTTAATGTATATCCTGTGCTAGCATATTCTTGGATCTATCCTAGTGAGCTCAGAATATGACCAAGAAAAGGCTTTTGACCACTTTTTCACAACTTTTATCAAATTTTTCTTCAATTTTGTAGCAAGCTTGGCATTAATGATAACCAGCCTTCCATTTCTCAAAAATATGTATTCCGTTCCAACTAGTATCATCTTCAATTGAAGGGGCTCTTGTTTAAAATTGTCAGGAATTTCTAGCTCACCCCAATTGACATCATCATTTGCTCCTTCGGAGAGCTGGTCATGAACTTGCTCAAGTTCATCCATACTTGCAACGTACTCATACATTAGGCCCTTAGTCGGTTCCATGAATAATGTACTGCTATTAGTATTAGCTGTCAGCCACTGTGTGCCTTCTTGTTTTGTGGCTATTGCATATAGACATCTTTGGATATTAGCTTCTAGTGGATACTACTTGCATGTAAAGATAGATGTTTGCTTTACTAGCCATAAGTTTTTCCCACAATGACACCCTGAATTGCTATATGTGATACATGGAACTCTCTTATTCTAGATCTTTCCAAATTCATTTTCTTTTGATATCTCCAAGGAAAGATCTCTAATGTCCATTTTGGCATCCACAATACTTAACCATGTCCTTCCCATAATAATTGGAAAGTCCCCCTTGTAGTTCTCCACTTTGATTACTAGAAAATCAATGAGATATGACCATCCATAAATGGTGGTGACAATGTCCTCAACTAGTCCCAATGAAACAGTGATGGACTAGTCTGCCAATTCTAACCATATGTTGTTCTTCTTTAAAGGAGGAAGGTTCCACATTGTGTACATCTGATGCAAGATCAGATTAACACTAGAACTAGAGTGAAGAAGAGCTTTGCAAGGCTCATTCCTGGCAATTTGCAAGTAAATTAGGGGACTCCTATGATCAGCTAATTTTCTAGGTAGGTTACCAGCTCGAATCCAATTGGATACAACATGTGTCAGCATTATAGTATGGATTCAAGAGGGATTTTGGTTTGAAGGGGACTTGAATAAAGAGGAAATAGAGGAAGTTGAAGGAGTAGGGTTACCAACCACTAATGTGTTCAAGGGCCTTGGTGGACTATGAGGATGGAACAAGGATCTTTTCCTTATTCATGGTTCTGACCCATTGGATGGGTTAATCGATTGCAAATTAACTACCCTCATGGCATTCCTTTGCTATGGTTGTGCAAGCAATTCACCCTGCATAGATGAAGTAGATCGTAGCTATGCAGGAGGTGGAGGAGTAAGTGTAGGAACAAGACATGCATGAGGGTAGTAGGTGGCATCCCTCCATAGATAAGAAAATTGGTATGTTTTAGGAGGGTAGTGGTGAGATTGGTAAGAAACAATATGACTAGAGAGCCCCTTAGAGATGAAGGTTGCTGAACATAGTAACTGTAGGGATCTGGTTGCCAGTAAGGGTATTGTTGTCTTGGAGGTGGCAATGCCGACGATTGTGGTTGCTACCACTACTGGTACAATTCATAGGGTTGCAGAGGAGTTCCACCTAGATAATATTATTGTCGTTGGTGGAATTATAAAGGATTGCCTTGTGGATAAGGTAATCTTTTGGGTGATTTTTATTGTTTTGTGTTTTTATGGAATTACTCACCTAGAATAAGAATAAAAGTAAGAGTGATTAAAAGTAAGAGTAATTAATTGCTAAGTAAACTATAGTCTAATCTAGCCTAAACCAAGTAACCATTCCCACTTCCCAGACACATCTTGAACTTCGTGGAAACACTGCTAGGTGTCAATGCTAATTGTTTCTAAGCTACCAACTATCACACGTATGCTCAAAGGGGTCGTGCTTGTGTATCTTAATAAGTTTCTTGATTAATCAAAATTAATTACTACATAAATAACATTAATGTAAATTTCATGAAATATAAATGCATAAGAAAGAAAATCTCAAGTGCTGCAAGGAATGGATCAAAGAGCTTGTCTTTATTACCAACACAATTGTGTGCTCAAGTACATCAATGCTTGAATAAAGATCTGTTCACACTTAGCCCTCCTGCTATGGGCACTTGGAAAATATTCTGATTTTCAAATGGACAAACTGCAAGAGTTTCACTACTTGATTGCTAAAAACTTACTCCCAATTGTGCACTTGGGCATTGTATTTATAGACCTAGGAGTAGCCCTATGATATCAAATGTATGATATTGCATGTTGGGTTGCAATATCGTGTACATGATATTGTGTAATTGATATCACGGCCACCCTAATATCAAAGTCAGGGAAAACATGATTTATCACAACGATAGTTGAAAATAATTTTTAAAAAGTTTTAATGATTATTTTCTAGCCTTTAGATTTAAATTGGTTAGTTTCAATTCTTGGTTGCATAGTTTCTAGTTTTCATATCTAGATTTACACTGCTATGTACTTAAGCTTGGTTTGTAGTTGTTGTGGAATTTTTCAAGTGTCATGCACAATGCATAGCACTCATTAGAAAAGTAATCCCAATGTAGGGATTTTGGGCCATTTTATGGGGATATGTGGCAGCATGTAGGGTCCAAGAGCTAAGAAATCCTATACTTCTTGTTTCCAGTTTCTTTACATCTCCAAATTTGAGCTTGTATGAATTTCTTCACACTAATTTATGAAAAATTCCATTAATTAGGCCCAGTGCTATCATTCTTGACCTCTAATTTTGTTAAACAGTGTCTTTCATGTCAACAATTTGTGAAAGAGTTTAGTTTAAAGTCTTAGAGACTAATCATTTGTGAAAATGTAAATTGTTTTCTTTACTATGTTACATGTCCATCTATATGTCAAAATTGATATATTTTTTATTATTTAGTCTTTATGGTTTTATAGTTATGTTTTATTTATGATGGTTACTAATGGTTTATATGTTTTGTTGCTTATAGATCTAAGGTGATGATGATGAGAATGTTGAGGATAATGTTATTGGTGATCCTCCTCCTCCTACTATAGCTTAGTATTATCATACTTGTTTAGCCTATTGTGTTCTATTGTTCTTACCACACTATTTATCTTATTATTATTTTGGCTATCACAACCTTGGAGATTGTATTATTATTTTTTATTATGTTGCACTATGTAACTATGGATACTATTATATTCTTTATTGTTGTTATCTTATCACACAATGTGATTATGGCTACTGGTATGGACATTTTTCATTATAAGTTAAAATTTTTGGTTTTTAATAATTTATAATTTATAGTTTTTAAAATATTTTTCTTGCGTAAAAGGCTACAAGTTAAAATAATAATGCTATGAAGTAAATGTTGGCGACCGTTTGGGACGTGACCGCCAACGAGTGTCCTCGAATAGGATTTAGGTGCCTGCTGGTCTCTAGCAACACCAAGGCCCAGATACCTCCAAATAACTCAGTAGTTAATGTGAGTATGTGTGTGTGCTGTTGCGGCGTGCGGTTGTGAGAAATGTAACGATTGCGTTGTGTGAACTACAAATGACTTACTTTAAGAGATTCAGCCAACTTTGTCAATTACTATGAGTTGTTGAAAATTTCCTATTTTGTTCAAACTACCTAGTCTACGCGGTCCCTATAATACCTGCTTGTAACAAATAAAATTTTGCATAAACATTTGAGCACAACTCCGCAAATCTACTCCTAATTTTCCCCAGAGAGAGATATAGTTCCACAAGAAAACTAGAAATAGAGCAAGATTCAATGGAAATAGACAGAAAAGAAAAGAAAGTAGATTTGTGTGGACCTCAAATATTTACGAAAGGTAAAATGACATGAGTAAACACTTCACAATAAAGTTATTCCAAATTCAATATCTACGAATTGTTCAAACTTCCAAGGCTCAACCAAGCAATATCTTCAAGACAAACCTATTGTGCTATCAAAAATCGCTACGTAAACTACCACGTACGAGACTCCACTTTGACTAGACAATAGATGCCAACGATTGCATTCAAACAGAACCTTTAAAAGACTTGAAAATTTTTGATTGAAATAACATGGAAAATCACTTTAAAGATAAAGAAGTTATTCTGGTCCCATCAAAATACCAAAGATTTTCTGAACCCTCTCGGCTACTAAATTGTTCCACGGCGTGACTACAAACAGAGACTCTCTTCCAACAACCCAATAGCTGATCCCAAACGTTGCACAATAATGAAATTTACTACTAAAATGCTCTTAAGGCCTTTATTCACTAGCGCTTCTATGGAAAAATTTTAACAAAAATTTCTATCAGGCAACAAGAACAATAAGAGCAATCTAAAAATCCCAAAATTACTTGCCAAGGATGATACTATCTAAACCACTAGTTAAGCAATTTAAACAAAACAAAAAATGAAATGCATAACTCATAGGACCATGACAAAGAGGCTAAAATCTTTATTCTAGCAAGCCATCTTGCAAGCCATCTTCTTTACAAATCTTCCAAGTGTGATGATGATGCTCCCCCCCTTCTTCTCCCCTTCCTCTCGCCTTATTCTCGACCCTTGAAGCCTTTTTATAGGGTTCCAAGGTAGGTAGGGAAG
>MNCI01034285.1:34089-49485 GCA_015680685.1 Gnetum montanum | reverse complement strand
ATTTAAAATGCAATGGACACTCATTATGAATGTGACATAAGCCAAATTTTATTATTTTTCAAGAAGGTTTCCTTTATCATTAGCCAAACTATAATATTAATATAATCATGAAGGTATAATATGAAATTTAACAATATTTTACAACTAAATGAATATAAAGAAAAAAAAATTTCTTTAAAGAAGGAAAAGAGATTATTGGGCAGGACACTTGCCAAACATAGCTTATATTTCTCAATTTATCATAAATTTTTCCTAGAAATTTGTAATACCATTAACCCCTCATGATTATTGTAACTACCCTAAGGTCACTATCAAAGGATCTTCAAAGGTAGAAGGAAGGAGAGAAGAATTTAGAAAAATACAGTTAAAGATTATTTGTAAGATGGCTTGCTAAAAACATCAACTCAACTACTTTGTTTTAATGCTATGAGTTCATTATTTTCCATTTTGTTTTAGTTAGTTAGCTAATGGTCTAGATAGTATCATGCTTGGAGTTTAATCTTGGAATCTATTCTAAGTTTCTTTTATAGCTCTATTTTTATGAAATATTAGACTCCTATTAAGATTTTTCATAGAAGATCTTATGTTGTTGAAAAGCCTCAAGAGTAATTTAATAGTAATGTCTTAACAAAATTGCTTGTTTTGAGCATAGAGAACCTACAAAAATTTGTAGTATTTTAAGATGACTAAAATAAATTTATTATTTTAAAGTGTATTACCTTGGTATTTCAATCCTAAAATTTTAAAATTTTTTAAGGCTCTCTTGAATGCAATCTTTGACAACTATTACCTAGCCAAAATACAAACTCCTACTTTGTTGTTTACACAGTAATGTTTGGTAGTATAATACAATTTTCTTTATGAAATTACTTCTTAAGCTTAGAAGGCTTGGACAATTCATAGTTATTAAATTAGGAATAGATTTATTGTGAAGTGTTTTCTCATGTTAATTTATCTTGCTTAAATATTTGAGATTTCATACAAATCTGCTTTCTTTTCTTTTCTCTTTCTAGGTCCATTAAATCTCTCTCTATTTCTAGTTTTCCTATGAAATTTTTCTCTAGGGAAAATTAGGAGTAGCTTCATAGAATTTTTCTCAAATGTTCTTGTAAAATTTTATTGGTTACACATAACATACTATAGGGATAGTATAAACTAAGTGATTGAATAAAATAGAAATCTTCACCAACTCATAGTATTTGACAAAGTTAGTTGAATCTCTTTTGTGATAGCTAATTATAGTTTTATACATAACCCAACCATTTCAACATTTGCAACAACAAACACATACTCACAATTAGTTTATTTTATAACTACTAAGTCTATTTGGAGGTATCAGGGCCTTGTTGTTGCTAGAGAACAGTAAGCACCTAAACCCTATTTGGAGACATTGGCAATCTAGTTGTGAATGATCACCGACAATATCCTTTATGGATTCCCCANTATTTTATTAAATCTTATTATTTTAATGTTAATTATATTACTTTATTAATAAAATTCAAATGTGCATAACTTTATTTCTAGAAGTTCGATTGAGGTGAAACAAGTTTCAATAGGTTCATCTTCTTGCATACTTTTGAACTATGCCTTTAATTTTATTCTCAAGCATCTAAATTTTATGAATTATTTGAGTGTCTTAAATTCTAATGTTTTTTCTATTTAATTATTAATTCAAGTAATAAGAAATTTTATTACATCATGTTTTGCTATTTTCTTTATGCTCCTAAAAGATGATTTTTTAGTTTAATGATAATTGACTAATTAGTTAGATTTAGGTTAGATCTAGATTTTTAGTATTTCATAGCGTTTCTATTACTTATTTATAACATATTATAAATAATTAATAAGGATATTATACTCAAGCTCTTACAAAGTAGTTAATGATCTTGGAATATCATTTTAATCCTTTATATTACAAATGGTAGTACCTCTAAGAACCAAAAGAGATCAATATGCATGTTACAGTTGTTTGAAATGGTCTCTCAGAATGCAAAGACCATGAACTTTTGGAACATTACCATGAAGAATCATCGTTAAGCTCAATTATTTTTAGTAAATGGGGGATCAAGATAAGTTATCACTTTATTCAGTAATGGGACTAGTCTCAATTATTTAACTCCATCTATTAAAAGGACTTACAATTAGCAATGGAGCTAATGAAAGTTGTATAAAAACTTACTAAGTTCCAATCTCTTCTATGTGCTAGTAGTGTTAAAAAATATGATGATACAAGTGATATCATCAAGGAAATCTCTTAATTATTCAATTTTTGGTATGGATTCTTTTGATGTAATTCTAGAATAGGAATTCCTCCATAAGGTGAAGGTCCTAACAATAGCTCAACTAGATATTTCTCATGTCTCAAAAAGACATACCTTGTTTGGTTAAGATGCATGATGTCCAACTAGAGAAGAGAGTAGACTTCTGATCTTAGATTGTCTCCTTAGTAATTATGAAACATGTCCTTCAAGATCCAACATGAATTTTATACTTTATCATACTTGGTATAGGAACACCCTCCCCATTTCAAGGTGCATTTTTATGCTTCAATAGGTTGTGTTATCCATAGAAAGTTAATTGATAAAATTTGGAGTCATTTTGACATGTTTTTATGGCTTTGGCCAACAACTACAACTTGGTGTGACTTGTAGTAAGCTGTAGTTAGGACGGCAAGTTGGATGCAACTCATAGTTAGTTGTAGCTAGTCATCCCAATGTTTTTACTATGAATTTTATTTGTTTGAAGAACTATGCAAGGAATCTACCACTCACAAGAGATCACAACAAACTACAAGGGATTACAACTTATATTCACCTACATTGTGGATCAATTTCTCTTAGATATTTCACAACATTAGGCTACATTATTAGTGAAAATTTCATGAGATTGTACAAAGATGATAACTACAAGGAGTTGTGACTCACAACAAGTTACTACAACCTACCCAACAATTTTCAAAAATTGTTGAATGATAAAATTATTTGGGTATGAAGGAAGAACCTATAAGTTGATGTTTAGGGATGTGTAGAATATTTAAGGGGTCTTTTGGACTAAGTGTGATTTATCTCTAAGACTAAAGGAGAGTCCACAAGAAAATTATAAGTCTCTTAAAGCATTATGATAGCTTTCAAGAGCATCTATGCACTTCATCTTCTTGAGTAAGATGAAGTTTTATGAGGTTGTAGGGCCTTTGTTCTTGCAAAAATTCTAAGTATGGTAAGGAATTAAGTATATGAGACCTAGTGTTTCCTAGATCCTTTGGACTTGTATGTAATGTATTCATGTTTTCATAATTCTGTGTATTTATTTTCATACATGATTTAATACAAAGGTTTTCTTATTGTGTTTCTCTTTCTCCATGGCTCTTCAATTATTAATTATTTTTGAAGTGTATGTCTATGAGAGGAGAAATGGCCCTTAAAACCACAATAGCATTTAATATTATATTATAGATGGGAATACTTGGGTTTAGATGCTTGAATTCATTCTTAGACTTCATCTTGTGTCTAATTAGATGAATTCTTTGATGTTTTGAGACTTGATTATTGCCCAAATTTCTAGGATCATGTCTCTTGTGGTATCAATTTGTGTGAATTTCTTTAGATTTATAATTGTGTGTTAGAATTTATTTAGAATTTTCTCGAGAACATGATGTTGGATCAGGATTACAACCCTTTTCTAGGATTAGTCTAGATAACTTATTTTGGTCTCTGGTTCCACGAAAGCACGGATATTCCCAAATAGCTTTTTGCTAGTTTAAATGAGCTAACGTTAGCTAAATCTATATTAACTATAAAATAATTCAAAGAAAGTGTGATCTTATATATAACTATTAGCTTCCCCTTTCCTGTATTCCTCAACAAAACAATGAATAACAATTCCTCCTTTTACTCATTTAATTCTAACTCTACATAGCTAATATAGCAAATAGAAATTTTTTCTAAAATATATCATTATTTCATTTTGAGCTATTTTTCAGCAATCTTCCTAAAGCTAAATTTCTCAAAAATTTTGCTAAATAAAGCTGAAATCTAAGATAGAAAAATTATTCATGAAGGTTAAAATTACACAAAATATGACATCAATTCTACAGTAAATTGATTTTGAACTACCACTTCTAGAAGCCATTCCATTCAAGCAGAATAACAAGAATATGCTAAATCTCACCTTCTACTAAAAATAACTTATTGCAAAACCTATCATTTACTTATGCATATATAAGTTAATAACTAAGGAAAACTATCTAATTCTAATGTAAATTAAGAGAAAACAAAAAGAAATAATTTGAACCTATTTAGAATGTCCTTATAGAAACAATCTTCACAAGATTTTAAAAAAACTTTCATATGTCTCTTAAAAATCTACCTAAGACTTTATAGATTAGCTTTTTCTAGTTACAAAAATTACATAATTATGGTTTTATCAATTTTACGTTATCTTCATAAAATTACAAACCATTAGATATTTGCTCAACTTCCTAATAAGTTTCTTTTTATTCTCTAAATATAGAGACATTCTATTAGTAATTGCTATGCTGACTTCCCAAAATTGAGTAGAACTTTTAGATTCTGATTCAATGTAAATAGTTTGATATTGTTAAGTTTCTTAATAACTAATGAGTGGCAAGGTACCCCTACACTCAACCATATGAAACGAGCGTAGCACATGCCATCCGGTCGAACTCAACATACTAAGTGCCTACACGCCCCATGGAACACTTGGGGTTAATCATTCGTTGTCTTCCTAGACTTACTTGTAGTTATCATGGTGTATGGTTAAGTAAGTCCAAGCTATATGATTTTTATAGTTTTTATGTTTTATCTCCTATGCTATCGAGGTGAAGGGTTGAGAAACTAACTAACTCTAACTAATGGACTAGGTCTAAGTTACCTAGCGTCAGCATCCTTTCCCACTTACCGTACACACCCTGAACCAATGCAACCATCGCTACCAAACGCTAATCATCATTGGGATCACCATGTGTAATGCACGTGCTCGAAGTGATTGTATTGAGGTACTTAACTAGGAGGAAAGGGTTGAGAGAATCTAGTCTAGCCTAAGTGAAATGAGCAGCCGATTCCTTGACTAACCGTACACATCTTTGTGCACGACTACCACTACGATTACCAAGCATAGATCCTGAATACACCACTAGGTTACCAAGTAGTCACACTAGATGCTCGTAATCAAGTCGTACTCATACCGCATTGTGATGAGCAGTCGATTCCTTGACTATCAGTAGACATCCTTAGATGCTCGTAATCAAGTCGTACTCATTCCGCATTCTAGGAGTTTAAGGGTGAGAGAGAAAGCAATAAATAAAATCCTATTCCATGCACTACATGGTTTATCTAGGAAGTTCATCTTTATTGTCATGCAGAACTTGTGTTCAGGTATAATGTTGCTCGAATAAAGATCCATTCACTTTAGGAATCCTACTGCGGGCACATGGAAAATATTCTATCTCTGGAATGATCAAACTACTAGAGTTTCCCTACTTCTAACTTAGGATGGGAAAACAAGGGAGAGCTGCCTCTTATTTATAAACTTGGCGGCCAACTGCGATATCGCATATGCGACATCGTAGGGGATGATGCGATATTGTGACGGCCATGATATTGCATATGTGATATCACGGCCTATGCGATATCACGTCTCATCAATAACATATTTAGCTCCTATCTCACCTGATGAGATGCAGATTGCACAAGCCACGATATCGCGTACGTGATATTGCAGTCGAGGCAATATCGCATTCCGTACGATATCACGTACGCGATATCGCGTCCTTCCCTGCGATATCGCTACATGATATCGTGGTCCACCTCCATATCTATAAATAAGAGGCGGCACTCCCCTCATTTCCCATTAGATAGGCTAAGTAGTGAAGCTCTAGTAGATTGATCACCCCAAAGATAGAATATTTTCCATGTGCCCGTAGTGGGAGTCCCCCAAGTGAACGGTTCTTTATTTGAGTAGCTTTGTACCTGAACGCAAGTTGTGTACGGTAATAAAGACGAGCTTTGCGGATAAACCTTGCAATGCATGGATAGGTTTAATTAATGTTATTTATTGCTTTCCTAGTGACGCGGCATGAGTACGACTTGGTTTCGAGCATTGACGAACGTGTACGGCTAGCCAAGGAATCGGCTACTCATCGCGAATAGATTCTCTCAACCCTTTCCTCCTAGAGCATGGGACAAGTACGACTTGATTACGAGCATCTACGGATGTGTACGACTAGTCAAGAAATCAGCTGCTTGTCACACTTAGGTTAGTTAAGTGCCTCAATACGACCGCTTCGAGCATGTGCGTTACGTGTGGTGATCCTAGTAACAATTAATGTTTGGTAGCCACAGTTGCACAGTTCAGGGTGTGTACGGTAACTGGGAACGGATGCTGATGCGAGGACTTAGTGCTATAGTTAGAGTTAGTTTTAGTTCCTCAACCTTTTACCTCTTAGCATAGGAGAAAATTGAAAAATATCAAAAAAATCATATACCTTGGACTTGCTTAACCATACACTGTGACACATACAAGAAAGCCTAGGAAGACAACGAACAATTAACCCCAAGTGTTTCTTGTGGTGTTAAGGCATTTAGTCTATAGAGTTTGACCGGATCGTGCGTACACACTCGTATTCATATGGTTGAGTGTAGGGGTACCTTGCCACTCATCATTGGCACCGTTGCTGGGGACTAAGTGTTTTTACACCAATTGAACATAAGGGATATCACTCACATCATTGTGAGCTTTAACGAACCTTTGGGTTAATCAGTTAATTAAGAACATAAATAATGGTAAATAGCACACCATTAGGATGGTGTCTTCTCATGAAATCAACTGACCTAAGGGTAATACAGAAGACAGTTAGCATCATATGCATAAACCAAATCAGCCATGTCCTAAATAGTATACGATAACTTATACTCACCCTGATGAGTATATTCTTGATTACACTTTTACCCTTCATCAGGATGAACAGTTGCGTTGGAGAGATTTGTTTGGTAATATAGTTTTACCACCAGATCGATCTGTTCCAAACATGCTTTTCCATGGATTAGCACAAATTGGCATGTAGGACTTATTCCTTGAATACATTGCTGGAAGATATCATATAAGGGATTATCACCCCACTACTTTGCAACGTATTTGGGACGAAAGGCAAGAGAGCCAATATTCATTGTTGAAGGACGAGGTTCCCCATGTCCTTAGTGAAATAGGAGACGAGGAACCACTCACAATGGGTTTCTTAGAAAATGATGTTCCTCCTCCTCACAATGGTGAAGAGGTAAGGCATCAAGGCCTTCGATCAACTGTACCTGCTATAGGCTTTGATCCCCATGAGCACCAACTGTTCACGGCAGGAACAACCACTCACACTAAGGATAGACACTTGGATCGTTACAACGATTGGGGCCGAAGTACCCAAAGAGAAGGTAAGAAACATCGTCATGGTGATGGATCCCCTTCCTCTTCCCCTTCATCTCACCATTCACACTCTCCTTCCACATCTGGGTGCAGCCACCATGAGTATAAAGGGGAGGATAAAAGTAAAAAGGATGAAAGGCATCGACAAGAAGGTCGAGAGGAATTAGGACAAGGGTAAGGACGTAGGAAAAGTAGGGAACCACCACATAGACATCATAGACATCATGAAAGAGATGATCATGATGAACCCCTACTTGCAACCCGAAGCATGCTAGACATCACAAAGGCAGTTAGGATCCCCACAAGGCATTTAAAAGATAGTAGGATCAAGCGTTTGGATATAAATAATATCCCATGTTTTGAAGGAGGATACAATGTTGATCCTCAACATCATTTACAGGCATTCCACGATGCCTGTGCCTTGCAAAACATAGATAATGAGTGGCAGAAGCTCAAGTTGTTCCCAAGGATACTTATCAAAGAAGCAGAGAGCTGGTACCAGTCCTTAGAAGCGAAAACCATCAGGAGGTGGAGTACGATGCTTGAACTGTTCAACAAAAAATATCAAACGTACTCCAGAGTGTCCAACTTGCGTAAGTAGATCCAAGGCTGGAAACAAGGTGCTTATGAACCCTTGGATGCTGCCATGGCCTATTACTATACACTGCTACATCGTTGCCCGGGCCATGGGTATGCTAAGTGGGATCAACTTCGCCACATCGTGGATGGGCTAAGGAATGAAACGAGAAGAACTCTTGGGACTTACACCCAAGGGAGACTCTCTCAATTAAGAGCCCATGAAGTTGAAAGGTTGTTGGAACAAGTAGCGCAAGAAGAGCATGAGCTACAGAAGAGAGAAAGTGCGGAAGAATACAACCACGATCCCTCCCTTTGCAAGAAGGGAGTGAAATTTTGTGATGAGGAGGATGAGTCACCACTCGAAGAGTTGGTAAATCAGAAAACTGTGCCGATCCAGAAGTTAATAACCAAGGTATCAGCTAAGGTAGACCAAATGTGGGATTCCTTAGAGTTAAGAATAGAAACAATCTTGAAAATTGTAGAAGAGTCTAAGGTAGAGCAAGGTAGTGACAAGGTTAAAACTAAGCAGAGAAACTTAAGCCCTACACATAACAAGGGTAAGGGGAAAATTCCTATCTCTGATAAGGCTGTAAATTCTAATTCAGATGATGATAGTGGATGTGAGGTCTACTACTATGACCATCCTAAGGGATGTTGCCCAATTATCTCACATCTACAGGAGTCTGGGGTGTATGCATTANGCAGCAGCCAATTTCTCCAGGTGACTCTATGGGTCACACTACCCCCCAATGTCACTACCAAGCTCGGGAGTACTTCAGAAGGACTCCTTCTCCTCCAAGAGACATCTTACATTCCGTCCATCCTCTAACTCCACCCGCACCTCTTCCTCCTATAGTTCCCATAAAACCTATTCCAACAATGTAGGGGGAATTACCTACCCAACCACAGCAACGTAACACCGCGAGAGTTGTAAGTATTCAGAGTGTAAATATCCAACTGGTTACTAGTTCTGGAAACAACTGTACAAAGAAGATATATTTTTTTAGAACTAGGAGCCCAGAGAAACTCTCACAACAACAAGCGGATGGATACATGTATAGGCCTCTAACCACTAACACTTCAGAGAACCCTTTAGTCCAAATGAGTGTAACGCATACGGTTATGTTAACACATACCATAACTGACTGGATCAAGGTAGGCCACCTTCCCAGGAAACTAACTGACCCTGGGATTCCCTTTATTTATTTGCAGATCGCTGGAAATGCACCACATTGAGCTCTTCTTGACATAGGTTCCAGAGTCAACTTAATTTCGCAAAAGATGTATCACGCCTAGAATCTGCCACAACTTAAGAAGAGCAATATCCAACTAGAGCTAGCAGACCAGTCCATCACCATTCCCTTGGGATTGGTGGAGGATGTTATTACCACTGTGTGTGGTTGGTCCTACCCTGCTAACTTTCTAGTGATTGAAGTGAACAACAACAAAGGGGACTTCCCAATTATAATGGGAAGGGCATGGCTAAGCACAGTAGACGCATGCCTTAGGATCCGCAATTTTTCCTTGGAAATCTCTAAGGTAAACATATGTGGAAAGATTGAGAAGAGGATAGTTCCATGCATCACATATAGTGATTCATCGGGTGATGACATGGAGGAAATGTCTCCATGTAACAGGTGTGCCCAAGAAACTCTGCAACAAAGATGCCTGTATGTAGCAACCACACAAGAAGTAGTAGACACCCCATGGTTGACAGCTTCTCGTAGGAGCAGAAAAATATGCATGGAACGAACTGAGGAAACTCATGCCAACAACCATGGCATAGACACAATGGAACGTGAGCATCGCCAACTTCCACCCCTCAACCTAAGATCATCAATTGGGAGAAGTTGGGCACTTCTTAGAAATTTCAATAGGCGCTCACTATTTCGGATCTCTCCCTTACAACTCAATCATGGGGGAGATGGCCACCTATGCTAACCATATGGGGCCCTCAGTTCTTTTTTAGTTTTTGTTTTACACATTTTTGTTTTACAACGTTTTTGTTTTACACATTTTTGTTTTACAACTTTCTTTAACTATTCTTGTTTTTGTACTACACCATCGTTATACTTTTTCTATTTTTGTGTGTGTGTGTGTGTTTCCACCCTATAAGTTTGTCATCCAATAAGTGTTCAGACTAATGGTATGAACGGTTTTCATATTGAATGCCAATGTTTGGTTTTTACCTTCAAGTTACATTGTTGATACTAAGGTATGTTCCTTTTGATATAGCAAGCAATGAGATCACTTCATCCATCCATCCATCAAGTCTATGGTTTCCCTTGTCTTGGAAATGTATAGTTCCCTTCCAATAAGAACTTTAACGAAATGGTGACTGGGCATTTCTCAAACTAAGGAAGGACCCAAGGATTGCAAAGGGTGTGACTTCGAAGGAATTTGGTGCCTTTGTGTTGGTCATTCACTTGGGTGCTTGGATGTTTTCTTCTTGAGTTTTCTTACCGTTCCGATGTTACCCATTCTTTAAAAGCTAGGACAATAAAAATAAAGAAGTCTTTACATGGTGTGGTCCCTATGCATAAAAACACAAAACAAAAAAAAACCAAAGTGAGGATTCAAAGCACACCCCTTAGATGAAATAAAATTTGGGCTGCATGCACTAGTTATGGAACCAAAGTGTTCCCTCTAACTAAGGCCCTTCTCACTTTCCATTCTCTCCTTTGCTTCGTCGGAATGGTGGTGGCTCTTTGAAGATGCATCTTTGTTATCCACATGGATGGTTTAACCACATGCATTGATGCGAAGTCACTGGAAGTGGTTGGTTTGAGCCGGAGTTGGAATGAGATTCTCCAAGTCACATTAATCATAAAACACACAAGGGGCTATACACCACCTTGTTCTTGGGATTCCATTCCACTTATCTTCTTTCCATCCTTCTCTCCATTGTTCACCTCATTGTCAGTTGCATCATTAGTATATATTTTGGTTGATGCATTTTTTTCTTTTTGGTAAATTCTAGTGGTTAAGACTTCAACTCTTATTCCAATGGACATTCCCAAAGCCTACGGACTCTTTGAATGTGGGATTGTCAGGGCATTAAGGGCATGAGCCTACTTTGGGGAGGACCCACTGACATTCCTATTTGGAACATTAGTTAACTTCTTTTCCTTAACATTTTTTGCAATTAATTATTATTTTGTTCATTTCCATCTTGACATCCACTTCACTGATACCATAGTTGTTCCTTTTTACCTATCTTTCTTACTTCTTTTCTTTCTCCATTCTCACGCTACCGGAGGTTCACAATTAGTCATGGGGGTATGGGGCCTACTTTTTGAATTTTTCTCCTAAGCCCCGAACTTTTTTGTTTCTCTTCCTAACCCCTATACCTTCGGTAGTCATCATCTCCATATTCCCAGATCCATATCAGCCATACCACAACTTAGCCAATGAACGTACACTGAAGCAAGGTATTATTTACTTGATGATTCAATTACCCTTGCTAATATATGATTGTGTTGTGTGTGCAGATGGCAATCATACAACAACGGAATGGATCTAGAGCAAACACTTGGAATAGAGTAGCGCTAAAGCAGCTATGCAAGGAACAGAATGGATAATGCGCTTATGGATGGACAATGGAAGGCGCAATCTAGGCGTTGGTAGCAGCAAGACTCTTCTCTCTTCTTCTCTTCTATTCTCTCTCCTCTTTTCTCTCAGCTACCAAATGTGGCCTGATGTCATTGTAATAAGGTGTTCACTCTTATTGTCATGAACACCAATCTTGTCAAGTCTTGTAATACTGAACCGTTTACATGTTATTCCATTAGTTCCATTCCCCTTAATAATCCCATACCTACCTGATAGCATTGTAAGGAACTCGAGGATGAGTTTTCATTCAGTCATCGAGGTATGATGAGACGCAGATTGCACAAGCCGCGATATCACGTACGTGATATCACGGCTGATATCATGGTCTACCGCCATATCTATAAATAAGAGGTGGCACTCCCCTCATTTCTCATTAGATAGGCTAATTAGCAAAGCTCTGGTGGATTGATCACCCCAGAGATAGAATATTTTCCATGTGCCCGTAGTAGGAGTCCCCCAAGTGAACAGTTCTTTATTCAAGCAGCTTTGTACCTGAACGCAAGTTGTGTACGGCAATAAAGACAAGCTTTGCAGATAAACCTTGCAGTGCATGGATAGGTTTAATTAATGTTATTTACTACTTTCCTAGTGACGCGGCATGAGTATGACTTGGTTTCGAGCATTGACGAACGTGTATGGCTAGCCAAGGAATCGGCTACTCATCGCGAATAGATTCTCTCAACCCTTTCCTCCTAGAGCATGGGACAAGTACGACTTGATTACTAGCATCTACGGATGTGTACGACTAGTCAAGGAATCGGCTGCTTGTCACACTTAGGTTAGTTGAGTGTCTCAGTACGACCACTTTGAGCACGTGCGTTACGTGTGGTGATCCTAGTAACAATTAACATTTGGCAGCCATAGTTGCACAGTTCAGGGTGTGTACGGTAAGTGGGAACAGATGCTAATGCTAGGACTTAGTGCTGTAGTTAGAGTAAGTTTTAGTTCCTCAACCCTTTACCTCTTAGCATAGGAGAAAACCGAAAAATACCAAAACAATCATATAGCTTAGACTTGCTTAACCATACACTGTGACACATACAAGCAAGCTTGGGAAGACAACGAACAATTAACCCCAAGTGTTTCTTGTTGCGTTAAGGCAGTTAGTCTGCGGAGTTCAACCGGATTGCGCATACACACTCGTATCTGTATGGTTGAGTGTAGGGGTACCTCGCCACTCATCATCACCAATTCCTAATTCGGTTAATAAATCAATTAGCTGATTCAATGCAGCTTGTGCGGCTGAACAAGTTTGTTACATCTCCAACTTCTTTTAAGTAGCTTTTTCCATTATTCTTGCAACTATTGACATCATGTTATTCAAAAAACCCTTTTTGTACTGAAACAACACCTCTCTTTTCTCTATAGCTACTTTGACCAACTCCTAAGCTCTTTATTTCATATAAATAAAAATAACTTGATTCATATTTATCTCTTTGATTTTAGTTAAGTCTCCTATATCCATTCCTTATTTTGGTTAATTTAAGGAATTAATTCTTAGAAATTTGGCTATGGTAAGAAAGAATAATCTAGATCATTAATCTTTGGCCTATTCTAATCTAGAGCTTATAACAACTTGCTTTTCTTCTAACTATATTGTATCTTGCTCTTTATTTTATAGCAATAATTCTTTAATAATAATTGTAGCCTTGAGTTACTCATTTTCATATTTGGAGTTTTTCAACCATTCTATCAATATGCCTATTTCTTGTTTATTTTACATCAAATATTCTTTGAGCTTGGCTATTTGACTATTAGCTACTTGTCCCATGTTTTTAATTAGAACCACCATAGTTTCTAAGATGTTTTGATAAAATATTCCCAACTTATTCCCTCTAGTTTGAGGATCATCTTCCTTATAAGGGAAGATAATACTTCATTTTTTTGGCTTGGTCTTGAGATTCTAGTTGAAAATGATACTTTCTTCTTTTTCGTTGAATTTGAAGGGTTGATCTACTCCTTCCATTAAGTACCTTAAAGGAAATTCCAATGTTATTAGAGCTAATGATTATCTTTCCCCTTCTTTCTATTGTTTCTTTATTGGATTTTATTATTTCAATTCATATTTTTCTGGTTGCCTTCATGCTTACATATTCAACTCCATTTGGTGGGAATTTTTCATCAAGCATGGGTTCTTCTAGATGTTGTAGCTTCCATGAGAAATAGTTTTCTTTCATTAGAGCCAAATATTTATTAGGAAAATCTCTAGTCAAATAATTATCTCTACCTTGTATACACCTATAGATCTAAATGACTAGTTGATCATAAGCAAAAACAGTGAGCTTCATAGACAAGCTTCTTTTCAACTATTTTGGTGCTTCATCCTTGGCTTGATTAAGCTCTTTATATGTAGTTCTTTGATAAACCACATCTATTTCATTAGGACAATGAACTTTGCAAGTCTTGGCATTTGAATATATTCTCTTTGTTATATTTGTTAGTCATGACTTTCATATGCCTTGCATTGTTAAACTTCTAAAAGCTAAATTTCAAAGGAATGAATTCCTTATGATTGTAATCATGTATTAATGTGCTCTCCACATTTTTCTTTCCACTTCTAAAGTTACAAGATATGGGGCTACAAACCTTGGAAGCTTAAATGCCCATCCTTTATACCCTACAATAAAAATTTGAGTATAACACGCATGTAGAAAAATAGATTTATGACATTTTCTTCTTATTTCAATAACAATTTTCTAATCTATATTTGATGGGAAGGCTCATAAATTAAATCTATATATATGGAGATATACATAATTCATCAAAATTTTTTAAATATTTAGCATTAAACTTGCTATTCTAGTATATGACTAAGAAAAAATCATAGTAGAGATCTTCAAGGCGAGCTCTATGTTGTGATGCATATCTAGTCAAAATTGGCACTATTCTTTGACGTTCCAGAATTTCACTCAATAAAAAATTCATTAAAAATAAGCTTAAATTCAACTAAGCCCCTTGTCCTTGAATCTCTACTAAGCTATTCTACAATATATCATTCATATATTGTACAAGGAAGAAATTTTTCTTATTCTCTAAAACTACCCATGCCCAAACATGATATTCAAAAATCAAATTTATTGCACATCCTAAACAAAAATTCAATGCTAAAATAAAAATTATACATGAAAACCTAAGTTAAATGGCTTTAGGAATTGCATTTCAAGATCCATGGGCTTTTGTAAGATATGCTAGTAAGAGCTTCAAAACCTTGTTTGTTTCTAGATGAGCCCAATTTTTGTCATTAGGTACCTTCTCATTATACTAGTGACCTTCCATCTCTATTATGTTAGGCTCTATAGGACCATTGAGCTCATGCACATTTCTGACACTAATTTCAATGTAGTACTCCATATTCCCTCTAAAGTGAAGCTTATCCCTCTCATAGATGGTTTCAACTATAAAGTAGTTTATAATATACCTTATAATGTTTGCCCTAGACTTGAAACCAAGCTTATGAAGGCCTATCTTCTTATAGATTTCTCATCATTCTTCCATTGATTCTGAACTGTTAAGATTTTTTTTCCCATTAAATCATGATCCTCATTGAAGCTAAATAACTCTTTCTCTTCAACCTCAAAATCCAAACATCCAACTTCAATCCACTTCTAGAGCTAGTATATGTTGAGCTTGAAATGTTACAAGTAGTCAGAGAAGCTACAAGTGTCAATGTCTTAGATCTTCTAAGATACTTCTTCCTTCTCCTTGTAAGACATTTTGAGTTAAAATTGAAAGGACTTCAAAAACGATGTTCTTCACACTTGAAATGTATCTTTT
>MNCI01034285.1:23433-33668 GCA_015680685.1 Gnetum montanum | reverse complement strand
TTAAAACTTTTAGGACCTTTCTTATGCTGAATTTAGCGAAGCTAGATTAAAACTATAATTAGACATATGTAGAATGATCCTTAGTAGGTCCCATGTCTAGGATTTAACCTCTTGGTGTTGATTTGTTTTGTAGAACTATTTTGGAGCTCATTTGAAGAACTGAATTTTAGTTCTATGAACATTTCTATTCAAAAGCTAACATGGAGGAACCATTCTCAAGCTCCTTTGTAGCTATGTTATATTGCTTAGCTCCTTAGTCTTCATTTGTATAATCTTTAATATGCTAAGATAGATTGAAAAGTATAATAAGAATGTGTGTAAATTGAATCCATAACCTCTTATGAGTCCAATATAAAGCTCTTCTTAGTTCTAATGTGGCTTATAGAATCACTTTTGCTCTCATTCATAGAACTAAATTTTGGTTCTAAAAATATATTCTTTTAACAATGATAATATGGTAGAATCACTCTAGAGATTCTTTATAGAATTAATTTTTGGTTCTACAAGATTGTTAACTTAGTCAATGCTAACATGATGCAACCAAAAATAAGGCCACTTGTAGAACCAATTTTTGGTTCTTTGAGCTATGCTTCTCTTTACAGTTTGTCCATAAGTGATGACATGGTAGAACCAAACTTAAGATTATTTGTAGAATCATTTTTGGTTCTACAAACTATACTTTTCCTTCAAATGTTGATGTAGCTTCCTTGTAGAAATAATATTCATTTCTACAGATCCATGCTATATAAAAGTTGATGTGTTTCATAGAACTAATTTGGCTCTTACTCATAGAACCAACTTTTGGTTCTATAGGTTTACTCATCCTTATAACGTTAATGTGGAAAAGCCAAAAAAAAGTACTTTGTACATTTTAAGAGCTTCCAACATGAATTATAAAACTAATTTCACTATCATTTATATAATCAATTTTTTATTCTAAGAACCAAAAGCTAACAAGGCTTGTAGATCTATTTTAAAGCTCATTCGTAGAATCAAATTTTGATTCAAGAAAGCTAACCTTCTCTTAGAATCTTATAAAACTAAAAAAAAAATCTTATCTAAATAAATCCTATATCTTCTAAATAAAATTTTCCTTAGCTTACATGGCACATGAGATTTACCCGTAAAGCTGAATGTTCATGTTCTCTTAGAGACTCAAGTTTCACGATAATATGAAACTAATCTCTAACCATCCAACCAAATGATGTGATAGAACCAATTCAAAACCTCTTTGTAAAACCAATATTTGGTTCTACATACTTTCATTGATTCTTTGAACAAACTAATCAAGAGTTGATAGAGATTACAAAGCTATTTCGAAGCTTGATTCTAGAACTAATTCATAGAGCTAAAATAGCACTAAAACCCCATGAACACAAACTAGATCAAACATAGGAATTTTAAAAAATTTCAAATCTACCCAATACATAATTCTACACAAGAAAAAATGCCTAAGATTCTAGAACAATTTTTCATAAAATAGCTAAGGATTAGTCTACCTAGGAGTCATGGAAATAGAGCCTTCATCAATCAATGGCCATGGGAGGCTGGAGAGGGCTTTTATAGCTACATTAGCCTTATCTATGATTGGATTCTTCATGGTAGAGGCCTTCCTATTGGACATGCTAATGAACAATGCAGAAATAGCCAAAATCCTTGAGCCTTTGGTAATCCTTTGATAACTACACTTGCTTCTTGGTCTAGGATGTCTATGGCAATACAAAAAGTAGGTATAGATAGAGCCAAGAGTGAGATGGAAGTCCTAATGCTATGTGTTGTGGGATGAAAGTGATGTGAGAAGAATAATTTGTGCAAAATTGAAACAAGAAAATCACTCCCAAGCTTATGCACCTACCTTCAAAACCCTAGTTTCTCAAAAATGTTCATCCAAGTCCCACTTAACTCCATGATAATAAATAGAAAGTGGGGCTACACTAGGTTAGTGGAAAATCAATTCATTAAAAATTTCAAATTTAAGTTGTGCCCCACTAGGCACCTATGTAACAAGATAATAAAAATCTTACTACACTTGGATTTGAATCTTCTTATGGTAACTATGCTGGGGATTAAGCCCTTAGGAACATTAGAATGGATTCCAAACCTTACCAACTACTAGAATTGAGCTTCTAGCCACCCATCCATGTCATAAAACCTTATGTCCAAAATGGAAAACTAGGTTTTGAAATTGATGAAAAGTAGATATCAAGGCAAGACAAAAATCATACCAAAACCTACTATTTTGGGTAATTATGCTAACCAAGGGTTTGCCTACACTAGCTAGCATAGTCCCAAGCGGAATTATGTCTTCTACCATCAATTGAGCTCTCAATTGACTTAAGAAAGATCACACCATGCATAGAACCCTAGGCACAATGTCTGACAACTCTAGAACTTTACAAGATCATTTACGAGATACCAAAATCACCTTTCTTACATCAACTACACTGGAGCCTACCTTAAGTACATTGGCCAGCGTAGTCCTAGAGTAATTGATAATAGGTTAACCATTTAATACCTCAAATAACCTTCAAAGAGACATTCCTTAACCTTTACATCATCTTATAACCTCTAATAACCTTAAAATAGCAAATAACTAATTCAAAACAAGAAAAACTCTACTTCAAACGTGTGACTATAGTGGGAATGGCCTCATCTATGCTATCTAGTATAGTCTCGGAATAAATGGATAGGGAAAGGATATCAAAGATCAAAAATAGTAGTTAAAATGACATACCTTGGACATGCACCTTCCCATAGCTCTTAGTAGGCTTGAAATGGGAAATAATCAAATGAAAACTAGGCAAAACCTACTCTCATTTTAGAACTATGGTAGGGATGACCCTAAATACACTAGCTAGTGTAGTCCTGGCATAGTTGAGTAACAGTTAATCACCAAATGCAATTGATCACCTTCAAACCACCATATCTTGCCTTCCTATCTTTCTATGACTTTTGGTCACTTCAAACTATCAAATGGTGGAATTAAGATCACCCAAAACATACTTGAAGCCTCAGACTATGTTCAAAATTCCCATGACTACATTGCCTAATGTAGTCCTAGCATAGTCATCATGTGAAAATCTCAAGATAGGTCTTGGACATGTAAAATTGACTTCTTAGTACTCATTTCAACCTTAGAACCTTGTCAAAACCTTCAAACACCACTAAACCTTAGAAACTAAGCTAAAAATGAAGAAAACTCATCACATCCCCCATCTAAATTGGGACTATGTTGGCTAGTAGAGTCCTAAGGAGTAATGACCATGTTGACACTCAAACAACCTTCAAAATCAACTAACCTAGGCCAAAACCCTGGCTAAAAATAGTAGTAACCCTAGGAATCCAAAGGTTTGGTCGATTGATCATGAAAACCTATATAGAGCCAAGACTTATGTGTGACTATGCTAGAGTAAGCTAATACTATTTTGGCCAACATAGTTCTAGCATAGTCCTTGCTCTAGAGTAGTTATGCTAACACTACAACCATCAAAATTAACCATACAAAGCCAAAACCCTAGTTGTAAACACCAATGACTCAAAGAACTTGAGAACCTAGTTGATTGACCAGAAAGTTTCATCAAAATCTAGGATTCATATGATGCTATGTTGAGGCAACCCTAGACTATGCTACATTAGCATAGTCATGATCTTAGGATGATTTGACTCATACTGCATTGCTTAAAATGATCAAAAACTTGATTTGACAAGCCTAGAATCTTGAAATCCTGAATCTAGCTACAATTTGGCCTTGTTCAACCATGAAATTCCTAGACCTTAACCCAACTATGCTAAGATAGGTAAGGACTATACTAGCCAGCATAGTCCTAGTGTAGTCTTAGGTTTGAGTAACTTTAACCTATGTCACAACACTTCAAATAATTCAAAAACTAGCTTGAACTCCTAGAACCTTTCTTAACCCTACCCAATAGTAATTTTACCCTATTTTGACCATGAGAACACTAGATTCAATTAATGTACACTAGGTCCATACTAGACTATGCTGGCCAACATAGTCCAATAGGAAATAGTCTCAAAAATCACTTTTAGTAGCATATTTTAGCTTCCAAATGTCTAATTCAACCCTTCGAAAACCATGCGCTACCCTAGAAAGCTAGTGAAGCATGATATCTAATCTTGGTATTGCTTCAACCTTTTTCTTCATGCATCTAAGTTGGGACTATGATAACTAGCCTAGTCACCAATTTGGACACCATTTTCAGCTTCCAAAGGATGAAAATAAATTTAAAATGTACCAATCCTCAATTCTACTACATTGTGCAATCCATACAATCCATTAAGGACTCAAAACAAGCCATGACGAACCTGCAAAATTACTTATTGATGTTGAGTATGTTGGGGCCTATTCTGATTGCATTGGCCAATGTAGTCCCTAGTTGGGCCTAGAGTAGTTACAAGAAAAGTGTTATTTTTAGCTTAAAAGAGCCTCTTCAAGTATCCAAACTCCTATCAATTCCATAGCCTTTCACTATGGTCTTCTAAGGTCTAAAACTGGAAAAATATAAACTTGATTACCAATATTGATCATGTTTTATCATATATTTCCTACCTTGATTGGTTAACCTTACTTCATTATGTTTTAACTTCATTTGAGCTTGGTATGCACTATTAACCTTTATTTCCCTATCATTTGATGTGATTTGGTTTCATTCTTGTTATCCTAATATCATTTGGCTTTATCCCACCAATATATTTTTCATTTGGCATCTTCTAGCCTTAGAGAACTAGGTTTGACAACAATTTACTCCATTAGACATCATTATGGATTTATTTTACCTTTTAGAGAATCATTTGATGGGATTCGACCACTATTTGAGTCTCATTTGAAGTCAATTATCATTATTTCACTATCATTTAGCTATATTCCACGTTAGTGGACCTTGGATCTACCGTATCTACTTTACTTTGATCTTCATGACCTTGGTTGGCTCTATTTTAGTCTTATTTGACATCTTTTTGGGGTTCTTGACCATTGTTAAGTTCTCATTTGACCTCATTCAATCATCATTTGGACTCCATTTGACCCCATTTGGTATCATTTGGCTATCATATGGCTTTGTGCCATGACAATTAGCCTCTTAGTTCATCCCATCTACCTTATCCTATACCCTATGATCTTTGTTGATCATGTTTTAGCCTTGTTTGACCTTATTTAATAGTGCTTGATAATCATTTGGCCTCAATTGATTACCAATTGGCCAGTTTCGCCTTATTTCATAGTCTTTATTCTTTAATGCATCTTGTCCATCCTTAAAATTCCCTTATATGACCTCTATTAACCTTGTTTTAATCTTAATTGACATCATCAGACAAAGTTTGACCATGATTTAACCTTCATTTGACTCCATTCTATCATCATTTGGCCTTCGTTTGACCAATGTGTCTCCCCTCCTCCTATTTGGATGGACATTTTTCCCCATGCACAATCTATGAAAATCATGGGCCATACGATGTCGTCGATGATCTGAAAGAGATTGGTATCATTACAACTTCCCTGGTTGATCATCTTAGCGATGGCCCTAAGATGGTTCATCGATGGTCGATAATCTTGCGGCAATGGTAACAGTTAGTCTTGCTGGCTTGTGCACTGGCCCTGCTTCTTATTGTTGACTAGGCCATGTGCTTTGGAGTTGGCTAGGCCCTATAGTTTGAGTTGTAGTTGTCCCCACCATCTATTCTTGTTCTAGTTCCAATGTCTCACCAACACTTTTCCTTGGGGCTGGTGGTTTTAGAAATTCAGTGAATGAAGCATTTTGGGCTCTTCTGGGAACATCATTGGTGTATCCTAGAATTCCAGCATGCCGACACAACTTCCTACTGAGACAAGGAAAGGGCAATGTAAACTTCCCTATCTTGCATTCCTCAAATTTCCTTAAAATCTCTATGAGATACAAATGGGGGAAGTTGGCATTAACTTTTCCCATCAATATCACACTTCCTCTAGCCACATATGTTGAGATCCTATTCAGTCCTTTTATGGGGAAGATGTGATAAGTGCTGACCTTGAAATAGATCCTCTCTTCCAGATTCAACTCTCCATATGCCTTGTCTTCCTTGCCGTACATCCTTTTCAACCAAATTTTTCACACATCGGCATCAGAATGAGTGGGCAAGTGAGAAACTTTTGGCCTTGTATTAAAAAGATTCAACACTTCCAAATGGCCTTGGTAGAAAAATCCATAGACACACCACCAATATCAAACATGGTTCCTTCTTATTTATTGTGCCAAAATTGGTATGTCTCTTGTAAGTACCAGGCACCACTTTTAGAAAGGATAGGCCATAATGGGGACCCTTTGAGTTGGTCCCTAACTATCTTAGAAGAAAACTTCATGAAAGGTCCAAAGTTGAGTTCCACAATCATGACCGCTAATGTGGACCTTTCATGGATCAGGCGAACACATTCTCGGAACAACATGAGATGTTTTCCTTGTTTAGGTGCTTCAACAGCTCCTCTTTTAGCATGTTCTGATTGCATAGTAATAGGAGGTTCTTGATGGATGCTAAATGACTTTTCCTCCTATTCTACACATTCCTTAGGAGATGCTTGGCCTCTACCTCTCCTTGGTCATTTGGATGCACCTTGAGAGGGTTCTCCTTATTGTCCATGTTTAGGGGTCATCTGCAATCACACAGGACCATCCATTACTAAGGTTTCTTACAAAGCTTGATTTATACCTTACTCCTTGCCTTTGATGATTTTTTTTCTCATTTCATGTTATCCAGAGTTAGGAAATTTTATAAAAATGTCCCCTAAAAGTTTTGATATTGGGCCCAATTTGATTAGGTGGTACCACAAATTAATTCCCCTGGTATGAGTGAAGAGATAAAGTTGATTTGGCAACATGTTTAACAATTTTTATAGTCTTTAACCCTTTATAATATCATTCGAGCGATGATGAATTTTTAAAAATTATGGACAACTTGGAGTGTACCCTCCCCCACAACTAATTTGAACACTTGAGGTTTAGACAGGTTCAATCGAAATGGGAATCAAAGCATTAACGAACAAGCTATGGATGTTGGAACAAGAGGCATGTAAGTTAGCAAGTTTGTGAAGAAAAATTTGAATAACTCCCCTTGCATGAATAGTGGAAAATGATGTTGATGTGCATAAGGGGCCCATATATATAGGTTTTTTATGGACATGATATCATGTACCTAATAACGTGGACCTGATATCACGTTGGACCTGATATCGTGGCCAATTGAAAATATAGTACTTAGTAACATTAAATAATATCTAAATTTCCAAGGCCACAAATGAAGGAATTGAGGTTAATTAGAAAGATGTAGGGTAGCATTGAATAGACTGGAAGGCACAAAAGGGATAATGGGGTGGAATATGACAATGAAATTCCTGAATGGAATGAGGGAAAAGGACATGAGATGGTTTATAGGAACATTTGAACTTAGAAGGATGATAAAGGAAAGAATAGATTTGGCAATAAAGTACTCGAAGGGTATAAAATGATGTGTGGGTGTGCAACAAGTACAAATTACAAAAGTCATGCAAGTGGATCCTCCCCAAAGCAGGTTCCTACCTATAATGCCCTTACGTAACCACACCTTAAAATGTTTCTAGGCACTAAAAGGGGTAAATGTAATCCACACCAGTTCCACAAAACACACACATGTAGATACCACTATGATGAGGTATGAGTTTAACAATACACAAGACATGAGTCACAAATAGATGAACAATGAGATGAGGAGAATTGTAGAAGGGATTGCAAAGATTGGGACATGAGGTAACTAACCTAGGGTATAATGAATCTTGAGTGTAGGGCATGATTAATTTGTCATTAACCCATTTCTCCAAAATCAAGACCAAGTCCATTTCTTCAATCAGTGACATCGCATTGTTTCATCCCATGGTGGACATTTAATAAGAGGATCATGATAGCAAGGTGTATGATCACTTGACATTTCATTCAAGGGAGGAGTGATTTGAAATTTCTTGCAGCACTTTGGTCTTAATCTTTTCTTTTTCTTTTTGTATGGTCACTTTGACACACTCTTTTTCCTCTTTTTTTTTTGAATGCTTAATCCAAAGAAGCTGCCTACCTTTAGGCATGGGTGCATGTCTTTCTAGTGGGACATCCTAGAATAGCATTGGGTTTCTTAAGTAGTGCCTTTATTACCCTTACTTCTACTTTTTGTTAGATCTACAAGGATTTTAGTATACCGAAGATGCATGGTAAGTTCTATAGATGTCACCAAAGGGAATCCGCAAGTCCCCTTGATGTCACACCTTGGCCATTCCCTCTTGATCCATCCTTCTTCATTCTGGGTATAATGAGCACAAGATTACTTTAAGTTTTAATGTTGTCAAGAATATCATCATACCCAGAGTAGAACCTCTTATTAATATAATGGGTGGGTGGATGTGATGGGCTCACTATTCAAGTAATTAGTCACCTTAGACTTGATAGCATAGAACAACACCTCAACCAACTAGTCACATGAATGCTTTATTCATAAAAAAGATAAAAAGATAAAACAATAAATTGAAAGATGAAAAACTAGAAAACAAAACATTATAAAATTAAAGAAAAGGAAAAATATTTATTAATTCTTCTTGTTAGAATGGGGGATATCCCCCATAACTAAACTTTTGATCATGGCAAGAATTCATAAATTCAAGGTTTGGATCCAAGAATTTTGTAAATATTGGGATCTGAGCATATTCGGACCAATAGGTGTCTTTTGATGTAGCGGTTGGAATGTACCCAAATTGGGGTGGACACACTATATTAAAGTTGACATACTGGGGAAAGTTAGAACATGAGTTTAATTGATAAGGGGTTGACCCACTATGGCACCTGTGACTATAAGATGGTATGCAAGGATCAATATATCTCCCTACATGGCTATATTCATTGGGTCGCATAGTTGTTGAAGTGTTGAGTGGTTGCCCAGATAAGGTAACATGAGGCGTTGGATTTGAGGAGAAGGATGCACCATGGTGTTGAACTTGTGCTAAGTAGGAGGATTTAGTGGTCTCATAACTGTGTTGTCCCTTTCTACGGTCATGTCTAAAGAAGGGACACCTTTGATGTTATGGAGGATACCCATTGTGATTGATAGTAGTAGCACAAGTAAATTTCATGGGTTGATGTTGTGGTGAAAACCCTTTAGGTACAATTGGTGGTGATGTAGAAGGAGGTGAAGCATAAGAATATTGATGGTGAGGAGAACTGTAAGGCACATGAGGTGGTAATCATGTTGGATAGTATATGGGTTGATAATACTTAGGAGAATGATAACAATGTGGTGAGATAGAGGATGTTGACCCAATCGGGAAAACAGGATGCTGAACCCGATAAGCACTTGGGTTCAGATGATATGAAGGGTGTGATCAATTTGAGGGTGGCCTCACCCATGATTGGGATTTTTGCCAGTATGATTGAACATAGTATTTTTGTACGAAATCTAGATGTAGCATTATTTTCCAATGCTCATGTTAATGTGACAAGATCGGGCATTGACCTTTGGGGTGATCATATAGAAAAATGTTACATTGATATGTATGATTAGCAGTTGAGTTCTTATTCTCTTCAACCCTTCTTTCTGATTGTCTAAGGGTGTTCTATCCTACTTCTTGGTTCCTCATGGTTCTACCTCTAATAGTGTTGGTATATTCTCCACATTTTTCATGCATCCCTTCCATCATCTTATTGATATTTGCCTCAATTTGATCTAGTGATTGTTGTACTAGCAAAGATTGTTCCATCTCCTTGAGATGAGTTGATTTCTCCTCTTTATGATTATGGACCTTTGTTAAATTGAGATTTTGATCCCATTAATATTTTTCAACATTCTCCCATTTATCCATTTCTTCTTCTTCCTTTGATACCCACTTGATAAGATCCTGAAATTAATGGGTTCATAGCTCATATAGTTGACCTAGGGCATACATCCATAGGGTCTCCCTTATCTCATTATAGAGCCCATCTATGATGTGGTACATTAGCCTTTCCTTAGAGAATCCATGGCCTAGGTAGTTGTTTAACAATGCATAATATCTTTCTAACACCATGTCCAAGGGTTCATGTTATGTTTATTTCCATTCTTGGATTTTTCTCCTCAAGGTTGACACTCTTGCATAGGTTTGATATCTTTCATTAAATAGTTCTACCATTTTCAGCCAATGTCAAATTAATTTTGGTCGTAAGGACTTGTACCATACTTTTGCTTGCCCAACGAGTGTCATA
>MNCI01034284.1:0-14807 GCA_015680685.1 Gnetum montanum | reverse complement strand
CACTCATGCTTGAAGGTAGGTAGCTTCTCTAGATTAAGCATTTAGAAAAAAAATGAAAGAAGTGTGCACCAAAGAAGCCACACAGAGAAAAAAAGAGAAAAAAAAAGAGAAGAAGAGAAGAAATCAAGAAAAAAAAGTGCCACAAACAAATTTGAATCACTCCTCCCTTGAACGAAACACCAAGGTATCATACACCTTGCTATCATGATCCTCTTATGAATGTCGCTCATGGGATGAAATAATGCAATGTCACTGATCAGAGGAATGGACTTGATCTTGATTTTGGAGCTATAGGCTAATGATACATTAAGCATGCCCTACACCCAAGATTCATTCTGCCTTGAGTTAGTTATCTCACATCCTGATCTCTACAATTCCTTCTATGACTCGTTTCATCTCACTGTTCAAGCATTTTTGACTTGTGTCTTGTGTCGCATAGAATTTATACCTCATCATGGTGGTATCTACATGTGTGTGTTTTCTGGAATTGGTGTGGATTACATTTCACCCTCTTAGTGCCTACAGACATATTCAAGGGGGGGTTACGTAAGGGCATTATAGGTAGGAACCTACTTTGGGGAGGACCGACTTCTGTAACCCTTGTAATTTACACTCATTGCACATCACCATCACATCATTTTATACCCTTCAAGTACTACATTTCCAACATTATTCTTTCCCTTATTATCCTTTCAGTTCAAACGTTCCTATGTACCAAAACATATCCCTTTTCCTCATTCGATTCATGAATTTTATTACCAGATTCTACCCCATTATACCTTTTGTGCCTTCTGGTCTATTCCATATGCTATCCTGAGCCTCTCAAATTAATCTCTAATCCTTCATTTTTGGCCTTAGAATTTCAAAAATTTATCAATTTTACTAAGTACCCTATTTTCAATAGACCACGATATCGGGTACCCGATATCGGGGCCACGCTATCAGGTACACGATATTGCATCAATAAAACCTATATATATGGACCCCCCCTCGTGCACGTCAACCTCATTTTCAATTATTCATGTGGGGGGAGTTTTTCAAATTTTCTCCATGAACTTGCTAACTTGTGCACCTATCATCAAACAACCATAGCTTGCTTTCTAGTGCTCCAATTCCCATTCTGATCGAACCTATCTGAACCTGGAGTGTCCAGCTTAGTCATGGGGGGAGGGTACACTCTTATTTGTGCATAATTTTTCCAAAATTCATCATCTCCCAAAGGATATTATAAAGGGTAATTGACATTAAAAATGTTAAACATGTTGCCAAAATCAATTTTATCTCTTCACCCACACTAGGAGAATTAAATTTTGAAGCCACCTAATCAAATTGGGCCCAATATTAAAACTTTTAGGGGACATTTTCATAAAAGTTCCTAACTCTGAATCACATAGAATAAGAAACAAATTTATTTAAGGTAAGAAGTAAGGTATAACTCAAATTTTGCAACAACCTTACTAATGAATGACCTCGTGTGATTGCAGATGGCCCCTAAATGTGGACAGGAAGGAGGACCCTCTCAAGGTGTGTCCAAATGACCAAGGAGAGGTAGAGGCTAGGTGTCTCCCAAGAAATGTGTAGAGCAGGAGGCATAATCATTCAACATCCATTAAGAGCCTCCTACTACTATGCAATCGAGACAGGTGGAAGGAGGAGCCTGTGAAGTACTTGAATAGGCACAACATCTCACGTTATCCTTGGAATGTATGCAAGAAATCCATGAAAGGTCCATGTCATCAACTATGATCATGAAACTAAAATTTGGACCTTTCATAGAGTTTGCTCCTGAGACTATTAGGGACCAACTCAAAGGGTCCCCATTATGGCCCATCCTCTCTGAAAGTGGTGCCTGGTACTTAGGAGAGACATACCAATTTTGGCACAATAAAGAAGAAAGCACCACAGTTGAAATTGGTGGTATGTCTATAGATTTTTCTACCAAGGCCATTTTGGAAGTGTTAAAGCTTCTGAATACAAGACCAAAAGTTGCTCACCTACGCACTCGCTCCGATGCCTATGCTTGAAAAATTTGGTTGAAAAGGGCATATGGCAAGGAGGACAAGATGTATGGAGAGTTGACGCTAGAAGAGAGAATATATTTCAAGATTGGTACTTATCACATCTTCCCCATGAACGGATTGAACAGAATCTTCACGTATGTAGCTAGAGGAAGTGCTATACTAATGGGCAAGGTTAATGCTAACCTACCCCTTCTATATCTTATGGAGATTCTGAGGTGGTTTGAGGAATGCAAGATAGGGAAGTTTGCATTTCCCTTTTCTTGTCTTATCAGGAAGCTATGTCGGGCTGCTGGAATTCTAGGGTACACTAATGACATCCCTAGAAGAGCGCAAAATGCTTTGTTTGCTAAATTGTTGAAGCCACTAGCCCCAAGGAAAAGTGTTGGTAAGACACTAGAACCTGAACAAGAATAGATGGTGGGGCCCACTGCAACTCAAACTATAGGGCCTAGCCAAATCCTAAGCACAAGGCCCAATCAACAACAAGAAGTAGGGCCTAGCATAAGCTAGCAAGACCAACTGTCACCACTGCTGCAAGATTATCAACCATCGATGAGACATCTCAGGGCCATCGCTGAGATGGTTAGTTGGGGAAGTCGTGATGATGACAATCTCTTCTAGGTCATTGAAAATGTTGTACAACCCATGGTTTCCATAGACCATGCATAGGGTGAAGTGTCCATTCAAATAGGAGGAGGGGAGACACATTGGTCAAAACAAATTTTAAGGAATGCTGCATCTTTTTAGGTGCAATTAGAAACTAGTGAAGGGGCCATGATAGTGATCATGTAGTAGCAAGATGTAGTTAGAGCTGCAGAAGTGGTTATAGACCACATGAAAGAGTCTTTCAACATCCCTATTTTTCCACTGGTAGATTTCACAAGAGCATGTGATGCTCAAAGTTTGGCTGGTCCCTCGATGACTCCTGTGGAGCATGAGGATGTTCTTAATCGATTGCTGCAAATAGGAAAAGTGATGATGTCCTTGTTTGACATCTTGCAAGATGTCACAACAACTCAATCAAACCTCATCTCCACCAAGGGGAAGTTAGTCATGACAAAGATCAGGGCCAAGCATGCAAAGGCGGAGTTGGAAAGACTCCAAGAGAGGCTAGTCACCCTGTAAGCTACACAGTGGGACCCATCTCAATTCATTCCCATAGACCAACTAGATTCTTTCAGGATAGAGCAACTCAATAAATTAATGGAAGATAATAAAAGAGTGGCAGAGGAGAAAGAGAATGTTGATTAGGATGCTTCCAAGGAACAAGCACAGACATACGTGCATGCCAAAGCACTCAAGGCCTTACAAGAAGAGAATAAACAACTTTTCGCAAAGAATATTTGGTTGACCATTGTGGGGAAATAGAAGAATTTTCTCAAAGAAAATTTTCAGTAGTTACGAGAACAAATGGTTAGGGTCAACTAGGACATGAATCACTTGGCTAGAGAGAATCAAACCCTCTCAATGGAGGAGGTATGCACAATTCATCAAAAGACGACTATTGAAATAAGCACATGGCAAAATGAGGCCAAGAAACATGAAAAGTTAAAGGAACACTTCAAAGACCAGGTGGGGATGTATAAGAAAGTCATAAAAAAAGATATCCATATGGCCAAAGCCCACATTAACAACTTCAGTGCTCAACACACTAACTGGTAGGCCATATTGGACACATGCATTCATCCACCAAGTAGAGCTCAAAAGTGAGGACCTGCAGATACAAGATCTTATAGAGTATATGGAATTGGCAAACCTGCGGTATGCCAATTTAGCCATGTTAATAGTAGGATTCTTGAGGACAGAGTTGGAGAAGCAGGTAGCTACCTCCTATGCCAAATATGAAATAGAATTTGCTAAGCACAAGAAAACATTGTAGAGGTTAGAAGTTGCAAATTCAAAGTTAGAGGTGGTCAAGGAAAGCTACCAAGAGTAGAAAGATGTCACAAAAGACTTGGCTCAATGACTTATAGATTACCAAGACTACAAGGATAAAGCCAAAGCCTATGAGGAGGAACGACGACTATTTGTGGCTTGGTATGTCAAGGCAAATCAGATGTTCCTGCAACTGCTGTGTCCATGGGAACTGCCAACTCCATAAAAAATTGGAGCATCAGCATGGATGACACAGGACCCTGGAACTAAAGAGGAAAAACTCCAGGCACTCCTTTAGAGTCATCAAATCCCAAAACTTGGAGCAAAATACAAGGGGAAGGGATCCATGGAGGAACCACTAACACTTGGAACCACATGAGTTCCACAAAAATTTTGTAATTTTGTGTTCGTGTTCCAATTTTGATTGTATTCAATTATCCACTGTGACATGAATAAATTATTAGTTAGTCAATAATTCCATACCTATCCACTGTGTAATCAATTGGGCTTCTTCTCATTTTGTTTAACTCAAGGATGAGTTTTCATTTAGTCGTGGGGGTATGATGAACCAAATCCACGATATTGGGTACATGATATCGCAACCTAAATAACGATATTGGATACATGATATCATGACTTTTGTATGGGCCTATAAATACACATTTGGATGCATGGAAAGATTTAATTAAGAATTCAGTCAGTAAGTAGGAGTAGAGTCATTTTTAGTTCTTCTCAAGCCTTTTTCCTCAATGGATGCCCACAATGTGATGATTGTAATTGTATGACACCTTTATTCAAGTGTGACGTACTTGGACATGCACATGACCAGAAATAAAGATCAAGATTACTTCATCATTGTAGCATTCACTTAGTTTTAGTTGTTTAATTATTATTGTTATTTATTTCTTTCTTAATTAATATTTCTTTACCCTCATTTCCTATCCCTATTATTAAATGCAGAATGAGTATGACTTAATTACAAGCATTTAAGTGTGACTACTTGGTATCCTAGTAGCATACCTAGGACATGCTCTTGGTAATCCCAGTTGTAGTACACAAGGTCCAAGATGTGTACGGATAATTAAGGATGGATGCTCATCACACTTAGGCTAGCTTAGATTCTCTCCTCCCATTTCCTATTAGCCTAACTCTCTCCCATTTCCTCTTCGTTTAATCAGAGTTATTTTCCATTGCCTCTTGGAGTAGCACTAGTCTAGGACCACATCATACACCTCACTCTAGACTAAATCATACGTGACAAAGAAAATACTAGTCCAGGTGGAAAGACAACAAATTGTGATCAACGTGTAACTATCTAGAGACCATAACTAGTCTATCTGCGGAGTTCGACCGGATCATGCATGAATGCTTGTATTTGTATGGTTGAGTGTAGGTGTACCTTACCACTCATGACAAACCAAGTTCGAACCACTTTCTAGTGACATCAAATTGTTTCATCTCTTGAAGTTACAACCATAAGACTACCATTTTTGCAAGGAGTATTACCACTTGGCGCATTGTTCAAGGGAGGAGTTTATTTGTTGCACTTTTTATGATTTCTTAGATTCCTAAGAAGCCATATACCTTCATGCATGGGTAACATGTCTTTCTAGTGGGACCCCTAGAAATTTATTCTTGTGCATTTATTTTATTTTTAACTATGATAACCTTACCAGAGGACTACCTTCAAGCATGAGTAACATATCTTTCTAGTCACATGGTAAGAAAACACTTATTATACTCTTACTCTCATTTTTCGTTAGATCTACAAGGATATAATACAACCAAAGTAATAGAATAAAACTTACAGTAGTAATCCAAGAGAATCCACAAATCCCCTTAACCTCATACCCTTTTCATTCCCACTGGGTTCTTCAATTTTTGATCCAAGCATAATGATCACAAGTTTATTCTTAGTTTTATAATGGAAAGAATATCATTATGGCATGATAGAACCTCTTATTAATGGAATGGGTGGATGAATGTTGTGGTCTCACTATACAAATAATTAGTCACTTATGACTTAATAACATAGATAAATCTTCACCTTACTAGAATACATCTTTCCTTATTCTTGGTGTGCTTTATTAGTAATCAAAAATATTTACAGAAGGATGAAAAGTATGGTAAAAAATAGAAAAAGATGTAACGAATGAAAAATGTTAAAGAATGGAAAAATATGAAAGAATTAAGAATTAATGAAGAAATTGAAAAGCATAAAAGAATGGAAAAATGTATTAAGAAATGTGAAAAGGTATAACAATAAATTAGAATTAAAAATAATTATAAAACAAAAAATTAAAAAGAACTTATTAATTCTTGAATAAGGATGAGATATCTCCCCCATGACTGAACTCAGGGGTGAGTGTTCAAAAAATGCACTCTAGTTCCCCTGGATCATACACTTGAGGTTTCTCACTTACCATTCTTAATTATTTAGTTTTTCCATTATCATTCCATGTGATCATGATGGTAACTAAATTTTTATCATCTAAGTCCTTAGTTCCCCCTTTCTGTTAATGTATGATTGTGGTTTAGTATTTCCATTTGTAAGTTCTTAGTTGGGGTTATTTTCTGAAAAAATGAGTTAATACGTGATTTAGATTATTTCATGCATGTCCTAGATAATTGAAAATTCTTAGTTGTTGGCCATTGGATGTCTTTTGGTTTTGTGGTTCCTACTCTCTCCAATGCACAAACTTGTCTTTCAGGCTTGTTGTGAACTGGTATAATGATTGGGTTGACATTATGGAAGGTCGGTCCACAACTGAACCCTTTACTATCAATAGTAATGCATAAAATCCATTGCATATGTATGGCTCCATGCATGTCTTCCTTTCAATATTTCAACAAACAAATCATTCATAGTTAACCTAGCATCAATTATGCTAAGCCATGCTCTCCCCATGATAAGTAGAAATTCCTTGTCATCATTTTTCACATCAATTTCAAGAAAGTCTATTCAATAGGACCATCCATTGACAGTGGTCACTACATCATCTACCTATCCCAAAGGAATGGTGATAGATTAATCTACAAGCTCTAACTAGATGTTGCACTTCTTTAAGGGTGGTAGGTTCCATGCCTTGTATGTTTCTAGAGAGATCAAGTTGACTCTAGAACCTAAATCTATTAAAGCCTTGCATGGTATATTTCCAACTACTCATAGATAAATGAAAGGAATTCCTAGATCCATTATTTTTATAGGAAATGTTCCTACCTTAATCCAATTTGATACTATCTTTGTTAGCATGATAGTCTTCATGTTAATATTTGATGATAGTGAAAGTTTTTCATTTCTAGAAGGATCTTCCATAGAAGAGTCTTGTTTCAATGAGGTTCTAACTCTACCAACCTTTTTTGGACTTGTCCTAAAGAAAGGACATTTCTTCAATTGTCCATTAGTGTTGTTGGTAAGATCCTTTATCTATATACTTACTGCCCTTGTAGCTTTCCTCTATTATGGTTCTGATGGCAATTCCCCTTGCATAGTGGGTGGTGGCACTGATGGCAAATCATGAGTTGGATTTGATAAATTAGCTACTTGTGGATGCATGTATGAATTTGAATCTATTCTTGGTGGTGTTAGTTTGTGATACTCAAGTGGATAGTACTATGGAGTTTGAATGGATGCATTTGCTAGTGAGATTGAATGTTGGGCATAGTATTCATATGGATCTGGCTGCTAATATGGATACTATTAGTGTGGTGGTGGCATGGCGCACAACTGGGGTTGTTGCTACTATTGATCATACTACTCTTGTGGTTGTGGCTAGGCTCCATTAGGATAGTATGTTGGTTGGAAGGTTTTCCTATAGTAACCTTGAGAATAACGTAACCGTTTGGGCATCTATTTCTTGATAAATCTGAGATTAAGTGCTCCTATTTCTTGTAAGTGTGCCATTACTGGACAACATCCCTTAGGATGTTCATATTAGCAAATAACACATCCTTCTTTATCTTTAGAGCTTATGTTTGAACACTAGCCACTAAGGCTACTTTATCATTTTGTCCAAAATATTTCTTCTTTTTCTTGTCTTTGCCTTTGTCAAATGCTTGCTCTATTTTCTCTTCCACAATCTTCAATACTATTGTAAATTTCTCATCAACTGAGTCCCACATTTTCTCAACATTTATTTCTATATCAATTACATATTTTTGAATTGGTAGAGTCTTCTTTTGAATTACTTGACCCAAGGTTTCTTCCTCTTGAGTATCACAAACACTTACATCTCTTTTTCTTATAGATGAGTCTCTATTATATTTTTATGCTGATTCTCTCTTTCTTAACTCACCTTTCTCCTTTGCTACTTGATCAATTAATATCTATATATTATGGATAGGCATCTCTAATAATTAGCCTTGGGCATAAACCCTAAGGGTCTCTTTGATCTTGTTCTGTAGTCCATCTACAATGTGCCTTATTTTTTCCCATTGTGAGAATCCATGGCCTGGGCATCTATGTAGTAGTGAATAATATCTTTTCATTGCTGCATCAAGGGATTCATGGATCCCTTGCTTCCATCCTTGGATTTGTTTTTTCAAATTGAAAACTTGTGAATAATTTTAATATTTATCGTTGAAGAGCTCTAGCATGGTATTCCATCTCTTGATTGATTCTGGTTCAAGCAATTTGTACAAGATTTTGGCTTCTTTCACAAATATCCTTAGGAACAATTTCAGTTTTTGCCAATCACTTTTAATATTTTTTTCCAAACTTGTGAAATGCTTAAAGGTGATGTTGAGGATTAGCATTATAGACACCCTAAAATTTGGACATGTTGTTCATATCTAGTCATTTGATATGGTTATCCCTGATGTACCTAGTTCGAATGTAAATAACTTCCCTAATGTTGATCATATTTTGAGTAGTCAATAGGGGTTCATCATCATAATTAGGTTCATTGGCGCTATTGTAGTAAGACCCCCTTCAGTGCTCATGCCATTCTCGGTCTTCTCTTCTATCCCTATGTGTTCTTTGTTCATAATCTTCATCTTCTTTATCTAAATGCCTTGGGTGTTATTCATGGTGATTGTGAGTCCTTCTCTCTTTCCTATCATGGTCTTGGTGCCTTAGCCTCCTCCTATCAAATTCCATTGATGATCGTGAGGATGAGGATGAGGTAGTAGGAGAATAGTGTTAGCTTTTCATCCTTTCATGACTCTGGTATTCTTCTTTGTAGGATCTAGCATAAACTCTTGGCCTTAAGTCCTACTTATACTTTGAGTTAGTTGCCTCCCTCTTATGTGTCTCTGCTAGGATGGAATGTAGTTAAACTTTGGTAGGTTCCTCTAATCAGATGATAGGTATTTATGAATGGACTTCATGATTTTAGTGGAGTTGCTCAGCGATGAATGCATCACCATCAAGCTCTGCTAAGATAATAGGAGAGTTGACTTTCTTTCCATTTTTTTTGAACATGTTTCATTTCCATGGCAACATCTCTCTTTTCTTTCTCCTTAGTGGGTTGATAGGGTTAGGTCATGTGTTTGGTCACATGATACCTATCAAGTGCCTTACTTAGATTCATGCCCCTTAGAGCTACCTAAAGCATGATGGATGTTGTGCACTCTAGAGGTAGAATAATTTTACCTTGAAAATATCTCCAACTTAGTTGCCTGTCTTCATGAAAGATGAAAGTAAAATTAGGATAATAAGAATTGTGATTAGCATATGAGATCCTTGCTTGCATTGGCATACTCCATTCCTCTTCATAATTGATTTTGTCATTACTTCTATATTTCTCTTTGGAAAGTGATGATGTATCCTTGTTTGAAGCCATATTGTGGCTTAAGATGTTTGGTTAAGTGTGCTTACTTTTTAGAGTTATTAGAAAATTATGGATTTTAACTTTGAGTTATCGATACAACAAACTTTATGTAATCAATTACTTAGCATACATTGACTTGTCCCAAATAATGGTGCCAATGATGAGTAGTGGAGTAATCCAACACCCAACCATACAAGTCATAAGTATTCACACATGACTAGATCATAATCTGTGGATGAGGCAATGTTAATATGCTAGCAATTAGTTTAAGTTGGAGACCATTATCTTCCCACATGGAGCTAGTGAAGTTTATGTGTATGGTTTAGCTCACTGTGAGGTATATGATATTTGATATTGTCTTGCCAGTCTTGCTCCTAGCAAACATGATGAAATGAAAATAGTTTCTAATCCTATGTCTAAGTAATTGCAAGAAAGTAAATCTAACTTAGCCTAATGCGATGAATATCCAATCCTAGTCTACTGTACATGCCTTGGACTCATGTAGTCATTTTTTGGATTACCAAGTGGTATTACTATTGAGTGAATCAAGCAATGCCACTACTGGGTTACCAAACAACTACACTTAGCACTTAAAATGAGTCATATCCATGGTGCTTACTTTCAACATATAAAGTAAAAATTGTAAAGTAAATGATTAACTAGGAAGATAGGAAAAATTATTCTAAGCAAACACAAGAAAACTAAGTGGATGCTGCAATGATGATAAAAAATCTTGATCTTTATTAGTCATGAATTGTGTCCAAGTACAATTCACTCAAATAAAGACACTGTACAATCACTCAACACCACACTACGAGCATACACTTCTAAGTGCTAAATTACAAAAACAAACTAAAAGAGTTCTATTACTATGGCCTAAAACTTGTTGCAAATCTATATGCCTAAGTGCTGTATTTATAGGCTGGCATGGATCCCATGATATCATTTATACAATGACATAGCTTATGCTACGATATTAGATCTACAACATTGTAGATATGATATTGTAGTTACGATATCATTAATAGTGAAAATTTGCCTTCATTAGTGTTTCTTATAACCAAATTAACACATCAACAACATCATTTTATAATTTAAATCTTATATAATTTATTTCAACCATCAAATTAGCAATTCATTGATTTGGTTTCATTTGAAGATTTCTTAATTTGTTCATTAAGTACTTCCTTTGAGAGACTCATCTACTTTTCCATACATTTTCTCAGTGACTTCCCAAACCTTAGGATATTCCTTCTCTCCGTACTTTTTTTTTGTAATTTTAGATTGATATTTGTCTTGATGGAAAAAGTTTTTAGTTAATCCATCCTTTAATCCTTGTCAATGGGAGCCTTCTTTGGATATTTTATCATCCTAAAGTTCATTAGCATCCACCAATAACTTTATCATTTTAACTCACATGATAGTCAACCTTTGTTAAATTGATAGTTAACCTTTGTTAAATGGATATCATTGAGAATGGTTACTTTTCCAAGTAGGCTTTTCCTCTGCATCTTTACAAAAATGAAATTTTGCAATTTTTATTCCACACATCTATCTCCTTTTTCTTGATCTATTTTCTTTTTGAAAGTTTCTTTATTACTTTGGCTTTATATATCTTCATGTTATATCTTTAATATCATGGTGAACTTTATATTTGTTTACCTAAATCTTATAACATGGAAAAATGAAAAAATTACTCCTAATAAGTTTCTTTATATTTATTACATATTGTGTACAAAAATAACTCAAATATCAATTTTTATGCCCAAATTTGTGAATGAAGGTGAATTTCTTCCAATATTCCCCTAGTAGAAATCTTTTAACCTTTCACATGGAATCTTCTCCCTTGACTTGATTCCATTCTCTTCTAAATCATAGATATGGTAATTCACCTACCTTCTTTGATATCTTCATGTATTCAAGCCATACTATTCTCTTCATGACTATAATGGCTTGGCTTTGCTGTGATGTGTTTTGTTCCTTGTTCCTTTTTCCATCTTCATACTATCACATCCTTTCCATTTTCTTTAACTACTCATCAAAAACTATACTCATACAAGTTAAGTTAATTTTCTTGATGCTATTAATCTTTCACACAAATTCTACATGCTATTCCATTTAAAATGCACAAAATGCATTTAATCCACTAAACTTATCCTAATTCTTATTAATTTTGTTCAATGCATGCCATGAAAATGAATTGGGATTCCACCAACAAAAGATAAAAGAGTTGAAAAATATACATCAGATTTAAGAAACAAATAATAATAATAATAGTTGAACTAGAGATGCTTATCATATTTTTATGCATTTCTTCTCCTATATGGAATAAGGTTTGAGTAGCCCAAATCAACATTCTATATTGTCCAAGCTGTGCAAAAATGTGAAAAGGTTATTATTATAATAGGTGAAAGCTAAATCATTAGAAGATTCAACATCGGGTTCTCCACCACACTTCTAAATTTTGAGTGCATAACAAGTACATGTAAAGATTTGGAATCTAGAAAGAAAGAAATCAACAAACTTTTCAATGCCCTGAAGTATACTCCATCATGGTGGCTAGTTGAAAAGAGAATATGACTTTAGAATGGAATTCAGCTACCTGTATCTTTGAAACTAGCTAGATTAAAAACTTGTAATAAATCAAATTTAGAATGAGTTAAAACCATTAAAGGGTGATAATTTCAATTTCACAGTGCCACTTAACTATGTTAGAAATACAATAGAAAATAACAAAATATTAAGCAATACAAATAAGAATAACAAATTCCCCCATTTGCATTGGGGATGAAATGACCATGAACTTAATATGAAAGAAACAACCAAACACAAATAGGGAAAATGTCAATGCTAGTATATTTCAACCTCCCAGTGATACATTAACAGATGGAAAAGGAACTCTACATAACCCAGCTCCTCATTAAACTACCACTTGTCACCAATTCCTTGCGAATTAGCTCACTAGCTCAAACCACTGGTTAAGACTACTAGGTCCATTATGTGTAGCCTTACAAACTACACATCATTCAAGGGCCACTACCATAGGAAAAGCCTTTGTTGCACATTATGATACAAATAAAGAGAAAAAACAAAAGGAAAAAGACCACACACATAAAAACCTGTTGAAACCCTACCAAACAGCCATAGATATAAATGAAAACAACTGCTCATGTAGCTGAAAAATTTGTGGACAATTATCATTGAAATTTTTATCCCATTGACTTGGGTAACTTGATAGTCTAGCCAGGTGATTTAACACCACCAACTTGTTATGCTGAGCTATGTACTTAAACCCAAAAGTACATTTTACCATGCCCTTAAAGAACATGTGTGAACAAGAACCTCAAATTTATGATAAATTAGTCAACTAGAATAACCTAGAACTCATTCTCATTTAGGAAAACATATTTTCTCATTTTGTTTAGCTTTTAAGAAAATTTATATTTTCTTTCCTCCTATCATATAGCGAGAGCTTACAAAAATCTTTGGTTCCATTAAAAATATTGACACAAAAACTGAAACCAATTGAAGTATTATTAATTTTGAAAAACAGGAATAACATAGTAACTGACCAATAAAACCAATAGGTTTGCTCAAACTTGTGCCAACTTTCTGATAACAATATGAGATAGGATATCATCATTTTCTTGATATACTAAATGCAAAAACTTTGGCTAGAACACTAAACAACCATGAAACATGATTTTACAAGTTATTGCTTGGGGCAACCTGCGTATGTACAGAGCTAGCATAGGAATAGTTTAAGTGGAAGAGTTAAATATCCATAAAGGAACATACAAAGAAAAGAAACTTAAATTGAGAATCTTAAATTATTTTCTTTCGATCTAAACATTAAACAAAAAAATAGAATAATTTAAATAGATAACGATAGAAAATAATAAGATTACAAGAAGAAAATAAAAAACTTAGCAGAGTTAGAAGCTAAAATAATGATGGCTTATAGGCTGCAGCAACACCAATCAGCAACAAGTAGTCAAGATCCTGAAAAGGAAAAGGAGATATAGGATGTAAAGGAAAATGAGAAGGAACCATTGGATTAAAAGAAAGAGAGTGAGAAGGCTTTGTGCTAAATTTCCCTACATTAATCCTTATAATTTCCCTTCTTATACTATCTCAAGCTACAGTGATTATTCTAATTATTATCTCTAATGATCGTAATGATGGCTGGCATTGATACAAGCATTTGTTGATGCATAAATTTTGGTTACACCGACACCAGGGAAGAAACCTCATTTTAGGAGACTATTGCCTAGGGCACCTCTTGTATGGGTACGGAAACCTAGGAATAGTCTCAGTTGGAGAGGGCTACGTGGCGTTTTGCAAATAATAAATTAGAAAGAAATCTAGAATTTAAATTAAATAATTATCTCCAATACAATAAGTGATTAAAAGAACTAAATTTTCTCTGGTCCTGCTGATGTTGCTGGTCTATGATTGCCAATGATATCCACTACTGAGCAGGAAGACCACGATTGCCATGAGAGAGGGAGAGAGAGAGAAAGAGAAAGAGAGAGACTACCTACTGCAATCCACATAGGGTAGAAATTGTAGTTCTCAAATCCTACTGTCATTTGGCACCTTTTGTGCACCGCCGTAGAGAGGAAGATCGGTCTCCCATGTCTACACTACCATGACAAGCTCCTGCCATCACCGAGAAGACCTGCAAGGATCTAATTTTGAGCCACTGGCTCCTACCTTGGACCCTCATTGAAGATCAACTAAAAGATTGTAAAGAAAAAAAAAAGAGGAAATTGTTGCTTAGTGGAGAGGAAGATACCCCTTCAGATTGATAACTAGAGCCTGTTTGGGACTCCCCCTCCATTCATTTTCCTTTAGGAGCCCACCTCTAGACTTCATTTTATAGCTGTTGTGGATATCCATAATGATGCATACGTTTCATGTAACAGCTACAAAAACTGCCACCACTTCTTGTGTAATAATGCCCACTTTCTCTAATTAAGTGCCCACTTATGTTTGTAACTATTGTAACTTCTGAAATGTCTACTACTAATGACCGTAACCGCCATCATTAATGACTAGAATCATCGTCATTAATGACTGTAATTACCATAAATTCCAAAATTTTTTCCACCAATGACCGTAATTGCTACCATTAATA
>MNCI01034280.1:11592-33232 GCA_015680685.1 Gnetum montanum | reverse complement strand
AATCCTACTATGCTACCAAAAATTGCTGCATAAACTACCATGTACGAGACTCCATTTTGACTAGGTAATAGATGTCAACGATTGCATTCAAACAGGACCTTTAAAAGACTTGACATTTTCTGATTGAAATACCATGGGAATTCACTTTAAAGTTAAAACGAAACTATTCTGGTCCCATCAAAATACCAAAGATTTTCTGAACCCTCTCGACTACTGAATTGTTCAACGGCGTGACTACAAATAGAGGCTCTATTACAACAATCCCAATAGCAGTTCCCACATGTTGCACAATAACAAAATTTACTACTAAAATGCTCTTAAGGTTTTTAAACACAAGCGCTTCTATGGCAAAATTTTAATAGAAATTTCGTATCGGGCAACAAGAACAGTAAGAGCAATCTAAAAATCTCAAAATTACTTGCCAAGGATGATACTATCTAAACCACTAGCTAAACAATTTAAACAAAATAAAAAATAAAATACATAACTCATAGGATCATGACAAAAAGGCTGAAATCTTTTCTTTAGCAAGCCATCTTACAAGCAATCGTCTTTACAAATCTTCTTTGCAGATGCTCTTCTCAAGATCCCAAAGTGTCTTCAAGTGAGAGCCTAAGTGCTAACTAGTAGCCTTACAAAGTGTGATGTATGAGACCTCCCAAAAGTCTCTTTTCCAAATTATCCTTCCAAAATCCCCCCCTCCCTTCTCAAAGTGCTCATGAAGCCTTTTTATAAGGTTTACAAGGTAGTTACATGCCAAAATATCCTAGATAACTTTTCTCTCAAGTAACTTGGTCAACCAATTAGAAGTTTACTTGCCCAACAAGTTAGGAGGTTACTTGTCTATTTAATTAGGAGGAAGTTAGGAAGTTATTCATAAAGTTAGGGGGAATTAATTAATAAATATTATAAATATTGCCTTTAAAAGGAGCTTATTAAAATAAGTCTAAATTCCATAATCTAATTTAATTTAATTTAAATTTTAAATACTAAGTATTATTAATCTCTAAGATTTTACCATAAAAATATAATATAATATCCACCTTATTGGTGGTAGCGGTAGTTAATTTATCCTTTCTTATTCCCGATAATTGAAGTTAAAATTCGGATTGGCTGAAATACGAGCCCGAAGGTGAAGGCACCGATGCTGCAACTGATTCAAAATATCTTCTTCGGCCAAAAATTGTTACCAGCAACTGCCACCACAGGAGAAGACTCAGCCGCCGCATTAGGAAACGTTGTCGTGTGTTTGATAAGGATCTATAACTGTTGTAACCTCTGCCTCTAGAAAATGCCAGGAATTTGTGTTCGTCTTCAATACCGAAACCTTTACATCCTTTGATAATTTTAAACGTCCAGAACCGGCGGGACAGGGGTCTTGAAATCTGTTTGGAGCCAGGCATCCAGAATCTTAACTCCTTCATCAAGATTGGTGAACATTCCACCAACGGCGATGACGTTGGAGTTGTTAATGGATCTGCAATTTTGGGCGTCATCCAGAGAGGAGCACGTCACGGCATAGATGCCTAGAAGCTTGTTCGAGAAAACCGCTACACCAACGCCAGTTCCGCAAGTAACGAGGCCATGAACGTCCTCCTACTGCTCCTACTGTGCCTGCGCCTTGCTCACGGCCCAGCCCACGTGGTCACCGGCGACGTAATACTTGTCGTTGCTGAGGTCCTCAGCCGCGACACCCTTGGATTTGAGGTGCGATATCAGCGTCTCTTTCTGTTCGCAGCCGAATGAGTCTGACGCCGTCACAATCTTCAAAGGCTTCTTCCTCCTACTCCGCATTTCCGCTTCCACCATTGCTGCTGCTGCGTCAGGGTTTCAACCTGCTGCTGCTGCGTCAAGGTTTCAACCTTTGATAATTTTAAATGTTCAGAACCTGTTGGTAGTCCGTTACGTCCTTCACTTGCTTCCAACTCTTAGCCGATTTTTAATAATCCATTACCCACGGTGTTGTCTATTTTGTCAATATTATTTCTTGTAGTAAATAATCACCTCCTTATTTTTTTTATTCGAATCTTCACTCAAGAAAATAACTTGGCGTTTTAGTTCTACTTTCCAAGAAGGCTTCAAAATCAAGATTATTTACCATTGGCTTACTTCCCATCAACTCACAATACTAAACTACAAATTTACAACCAGGGATTGTGCTAATTTTGAACAAAATATTCTAACTGTTCCATGTAATGGCCAAATGTGCCAACACTATGATAATAACACATCTAGTGAGGCAATTCATTGGAGAACTAATGAATTATTTGACAATGAAGAGTGGAGTACGCAATTCGAAGTGGGGGTTTCTTATAAACATAAACGAAGTCAACATCGTCCCAACACATGAAAGCATAACTTACCTGATGACGATGAACCCCTACTGGCCATTACAAGCCTAATGCAAATACAAGAGGCTGTTCAAATCTCTAGTAGGCATCGTAAAGAGATCTACCTACCTAGGATTGATTTAAATAGCTTTCCTAATTTCTCAAGAGCCTATGACTTAGATCCGCAACAACATTTACAAGCCTTCTACGATGCCTGTGCATGGAACAACATTGATAATGGTTGGAAAAAACTCAAGCTCTTTCCTATGATACTTGTTGGCCAAGCAAAAGTATGGTATAGATTGTTAAAACCAAACTCAATACGATGTTGGCCAACAATGGTATAACTCTTTAAGGAAAGATATCAAACCTACGCAAGAGTGTCGGCCTTGAGGAAACAAATGCAAGAGTGGAAACAAGCACAACATGAACCCTTGGGCGTGGCCTTAGAAAGATATTATGCACTATTAAACAACTGTCCAGGCCATGAGTTCTCTTAGGAAAGGCTAATGTACCATATCATTGATGGGCTATGTGATGAAACAAGAGAGACCCTAGGGATGTATGCCTGAGGTCAACTATACGAACTACAAACCCATCAATTCCAAGAGCTTATTAAGCAAGTAGCAAAAGAAGAAGGAGAAATGGCTAGATGGGAGAGTGTTGAAAAACATCAACGGGACTAGAATTTCAACTTAACAAAGGTCCATAATCACAAAAAGGAGAAATCAACCTATCATAAGGAGGAAGAACCATCTTTTCCAGTACAACAATCATTAGATGAAATTGAGGCAAAGATTAATAAGATGTTGGAATGGATGCATAAAAAGTGTGGAGAATATATTGATATTATTTGAGATAGAGTTTTGACAACCCGAGAGGCAGGACAAAGTATCATTAGACAATCGGAAAGAAGGGATGAAGAAAATAAGAGCTCAACTACCAATCATATGTATGAATGCAACATTTGCCTATATGATCACCCCAAGGGCCAATGCCCAATCTTGTTACATTTAAATGAGCATTAGGGAAGCACGTTACACCCAAATTTCGTACAGAAATACTGTGTTCAATCACAATGGCAACAATCCCAGTCATGGGGGAATCCACCCCTAAACTGGAGACACCATTTGTATCATGTGAATCTAAATGCTTATCTAGTTCAACATCCTGTTTCCCCAACTGGATCAACATACTCTATCTCACCGCATTATTATTCTCCTCAATACTATTAGCCCATGTCCTCAACACAACCACCACCTTGTATACCTTACACTTCTCCTAAATTTCAACATTCTCATCCTTTCCCTCCTTCTACATTACCACCAACTATTCCTAAAGTATCTGCACCATAGCAACAACCCATGAATGTTACTTGTGCTACTATTGCCAACAACAGTGAGAGGCCTCCTCAACATTAAAAGCTTCCCTTCTTTAAACATGACCGTAAGAAGGGACAACACAATTTCAAGGCCATTGCATTCTCCAACTCAACACAGGCCCAACACTGTGGTGCATCCTTCTCTTTGAACCCAATGCCTCGTGTTACTTCATCAAGGCCACCAACTTACACTCCAACAACCATATGGCCCAATGAACATAGCCATGGAGGGAAACATCCCGATCCTTGCATACCATCTTACGATCCCAAGTATCATAGTGGATCAACTCTTTATCTGGGAACCACATTTCATAAATTTCCCCACTATGTTTACTCTAATCAAGTGTGTGAGCCCCAATGGGGTAAGTATGACCAGGTCCCAATATTTTCAATATGCAAGGATCCCCACCTTCCATTTATTAATCCTTGTCATGCTCAACCGCTTAGGTATGGGGGATATCCTCCATTTTAATAACAAGTAGGATTAATAAATACTTTTCATTTTCTTTAATTTTACAATTTTTTGTTTTTGTCTTTTTTGTCTTTTTGGTATTTTTACTTTTTTATAAGTAATCTCATCTACAAATAAGACACTCATGTGACTCGTTCGTTGAGGTGTGTTCTATGTTATCAAGTTTCAAGTGATCAATTATGTGGATAGTAAGCCCATTACACCCACTCATCCATTCTACAAATAAGAGGTTCTATTCAAGGATACAGTGATATTCTTGACATTCTTAAAACTTAAAATTAATTTCATGTTCGTTGTACCTAGAATGAAGAAGGATGGACCAAGAGGGAATGATTAGGGTGTGACATCAAGGGGACTTGCAGATTCTCTTTGGTAATGTCTGTAAGAGTTATCATGAAACATGGTTGTACTAAGATCCTTGTAAATCTAACGCAAGATAAGAGTAAGAGTAATCAAAAGGCACTCAAAGTTCCAATGGTGTTCTAGGGGGTCCTACTGGAAAGAAATGCATCCATGCCTGAATGTTGGTAGCTTCTCTCGATCCATTCATTCAAAAAAAAAGAAGAAAAGAGAGAAAATGAAAAGAAAAGTGCCATAAAGCAAAAATCACTCCTCCCTTGAATAAAATTCCAAGTGATTGTACACCTTGTTGTTATGGTACTCTCATAGTTGCTCACCGTGGAATAAAACAATGTGGTGTCACTGATCAGAGGAATAGACTTGGTCCTGATCTTGGAACAACGGGTTAATGACACATTAATCATGCTTTACACTCAGGATTCATTGTGCCCTAGGTCAATTACCTCATGCCCCAATCTCTACAATCTCTTCTATAGTCCGTCTCATCTTGCTCTTCATGTAATTGTGGCTCATGGCTTGTGTAGCGTAGAATTCTTACCTCACTCCAGTGATACTTACATGTGTGTGTTTTGTGGATTACATTTGACCCTTTTAGTGCCTACAGACATTTTAAGGTGTGGTTACGCAAGGGCATTATAGGTTGGAACCTGCTTTGGGGAGGACCCACTTGCGTAATTTTTGTAATTTTCACTTATAACACATCTTCCACACATCATCTACTATCCTCCGCATATTATCAATGATATTCTTTCCTTTATTACTATCCCTTTGATTCACACATCCATATGAACCATCACATAGCCTTTTTCTCCCATCCAAGGTCCTTATTGACAAATTCCACACCATCATAATTGTCGTGCCTTCAAAACTAATTAAATTACCCTAGAACCCTTTAACAATCGTCTAGATGTCCTTAGTTTACAACGTTGATTTCAAAAAAAAGTTAAAAATTCGGTACATTTTATAAAGTGCCTAACTTCAATAGGCTGCGATATCACGTACGTGATATTGTGTCTCAAAAATATATATATTCATAGCCCCCTGCACATATCAACATCATTTGCAACTATTCACGTGGGGGAAGTTTTCCAATTTTCTCTCTACAACTTGTGATTCCGCACCTTTGGCTTTCATACCCATATCTCACTCGCTGGTCCTCCGATTTTCATTCCGTTTGAACCCACTTGAACTCGAAGTGTTCAACTCAGTCGTGGGGGAAAGGCACATGCTGAATAGTGCATAATGTTTTTGAAATTCATCACCACCTGAAGGACATTATTAACGGTGATTAGTTATAAACTTAAGAATAAATGTGCCAAAAACAATTTCATCTCCTTAGTTATATTGGAAAACTAGATTTAGAAACCACCTAAGCAAAGAGGATTCAACACTATAATCTTTCGAGGATATTTAATTAACATCACATGGAGATAAAGAAAATTCATTAAGGAAAGCAGTGAGGTATAACCTAACTTTGGTAACAACCTTACTAACAATTGGTCCTATGTGATTGCAAATGGCCTCGAAATGTAGACAACAAGAAGGTCCTACTTAAGGTGTGATCAAACAACCTAGGAGAGGTAAAGGACAAGTTCCTGCTGAACAACATGCAAAGTAGGAGGAAAAATCATTTAGTATCCACTAAGAAGACCCTACCACTGTACAATCAAGGCAAGCAGAAGGAGGAGCTACTGCAGTGTTTAAACAGGGATGATATCTCACGTTGCCCCAGGATTGTTTTCAGACCATCCATGAAAGGTCCATATTCATTGTAGTGATCATGGACCTCAAAGAGTTTTCATGAAAGGTCCATATCCATGAATGAAGAGGTCGTTAGGGATCACCTCAAAGAGTCCCCATTATGGCATACCCTCTTTGAAAGCGGTGCCTGGTACTTAGGGGAAACGTACCAATTTTGGCACAACAAAGAATAAGGCACCACGGTTAACATTTGTGACTATTGATTTCTCTGTTCAAGCCATTTTGAAAGTATTAAACCTTTTGAATATAGGGCCAAAGGTTGCTCAGAACTAGCTCGATAATTTCAAAACCGAGAAACTTAATAAACTATTGATAGAGAATAAAAGGGTGGCGGAGGAAAAAGAGAAGGCTGACTGGGATGCCTCTATGGCACAAGCACAAACTTATGCACACACCAAGGCACTCAAGGCCTTACAAGAGGAGAAACTCTAGGCCATACTTCAAAGCCATCAAATCCCAAGACTTGGAATGCAAGATAAGGGAAAGACACCCATGGAGGAGCCACTGCCACTAGGAACTACATGAGTTCCACCCAATCTTGTAGTTATAGGATTTTCTTTTACATTCTTCATGTTGTCTCAATTTTGTTCTAATTCCACATTGTGGCATGAAACCATTCTAGTCAATTAATAATCCCATACCTATCCACTATGTAATTAATGACATTATTCTCACTTTAACTCGAGGACAAGTTTTCATTCAATCGTGGGGGTATGATGAGTCGTGTGTTGTTGGCCGTGATATCACAGTTGATGTGATATCGCGTACGCAATATCATGTATGCGATATTATGGCTGACGTGATATCACATGCGCGATATCGCGTACACGATATCATGTACACGATATTATGGTCGACGCGATATCACATACGCGATATCGCAGCCTGTCTCCTCATCTATAAATAAGAGGCAGGCAGATTGGAGTTCTATGTGTTAAGTTTTGATTTTAGCTCTTAGTGTTAAAGTAGGGACTTTCTGTCAGTTTTTCTCTCAACCCTTTCTCCCAATGCATGCCTGTAGTGTGATGATTGTAATTGTACGACATTCTTATTCAAGTGTGATGTACTTGGACACGTACATGACCAGCAATAAAGATCGATAAGATCGAGATTACTTCATCATTGTAGCATCTACTTAGCTTAATTAATTAATTAATTAATTGTTATTGTTATTCATTTCTTTCTTAGCTAATATCTCTTTACCCTTATCTCCTAGTAACGTGGAATGAGTACGACTTAATCACGAGCATTTAACTATGACTACTTGATAACCCAGTAGCGTACCTAGGCCATGCACTTGATAATCCTAGTGGTAGTCATGCATGGGGTCCAAGATGTGTATGGATGATTAAGAAACGGATGCTCATCATACTTAGGCTAGCTTATATTCTCTCTCTCTCTCTCTCTCTTTCTCTTTCTCTTAGTTTAGTTGATATTATTTTCCATTAGTCCCAAGAGTAGCAATAGTATAGGAGCACATCATACACCTCACTCTAGACTAAACCATACATGACAAAGCTAATACTAGTCCAGGTGGGAAGACAGCGAACTACAACCTAAGAATAGCTGTTTAGATACCACAACTAGTTCATCTACGGAGTTTGACCGAATCGTGCATGAAATGCTCATATTTGTATGGTTGAGTGTAGGGGTACCTCGCCACTCATCACCAATGGACACAAAGGGTTTGAAAAAGGAATATGAACACGTGACACTAACGGACATTCCGATCATAATAGCAACCAAGGCCAAGACCACCAAAGAGAAAGTGACAGGCACCATCATGGTGTCAATCCTCCTTCCTCTTCACCTTCATCATCTCCTTCTAGATCTGAATGCAATTGCAAAGGGAAAGACCATGAGGATAATGGTAAGTGAAATAGAGATCATAGACAAAATAGTCGAGAAAGGGGACAAGGGCATTCTAGAGAAACACAACACGAAAGAAGGAGAATAGGGAATAACATAGGCATCATAGACACCATAGACAATACGATCATGATAAACCCCTACTTGCCACTTGAAGTATGCTAGATATAATAGAAGCCGTTAGAATTCCAAGAAGGCACCCGAAGGACAATAGGATCAAAAAACTAAACATGAACAACATCCCACGATTTGAAGGGGGATATAATGCTGATCCTCAAAATCATTTGCAAACATTTCATAATGCATGTGCCTTCAAAAATATAGAAAATTAGTGGCAAAATCTAAAGTTGGAAAAGTTGGTACCAATCCTTAGAACCGGAATCTATTCATCAATGGAGTACCATGTTAGAGCTATTCAACAATAAGTATCAAATGTACTCTCGAGTGTTCAACTTGCATAGGCAAATCCAAGGATGGAAACAAAGAGGACACAAACCCTTGGATGCTACCATGGGCCAATATTATGCATTATTACATCATTTCCCTAGCCATGGTTACTCGCAAAGGGAACAACTATGTCATCTTGTGGATGGGCTTAGGTACGAAACGTGAAGAATCCTTGGGACTTATGCACAAGGAAGGCTATCTAAGCTTAGAGCCCATCAAATACAAAGATTGTTGGAGCAAGTTTCCAAGGAGGAAGATGAGTTAAGGAAAAGAGAAAGTGCAGAGGAATACAACAAAGGTCCTTCCCTCTCAAAGAAGGAAGTTAGATTTTGTGAAGATGAAGAAGTGTCACCACTCAAAGAGATGGTGAATAGGAAGACTTTGTCCATTCAAAAATTTACATTAGATGTATTAGAAAAGGTAGATCAAATGTGGAACTCCCTAGATGATAAATTTTAAACCATTCTAAAAATAGTCGAGGAGTCTAGAGAGCAAAGTAGTGATCGAAAGAGAAGAAAAAAGAAAGAAGCTGAATCTACATGTAACAAAGGTAAGGGAAAAGTTGCCATCATTGAAGAGGTTGTGGTTTCGAACACAGAAAATGATGGCGCATGTGAGATATGCCAATATGACCATCCTAAAGGATGTTGTCCAATAGTCTCACATTTGCAAGAGTCTGGGGTGTATGCACTAAACCCACGATTAAACAAACATCAAGCACCCAAAAGGTTATCTTATCCTCAAGGTAACCTAAGGCAATTCCACCAACCCTTGACATATTATCCAAGTGGAGCTCCACCACAACTGAATGAATAGTATCAACAATGGTAACACCCACAATCATGGGGAATGCTATTACCACATCAACAATACCCTTACTGTCAACCTGACCCATACGGGTACTACATTCAGCATCCAATCTCTCCATGTGACTCCACTAGTCACGTCGCTTCTCAACCTCACTACCAGATCCATGAGTACTATAGAACTCCTTCTCCTAGGAGTGATGTTCCACAAACATACTATCCTTCTCATCCAACTGTACCTCTTCCACCCTTAGCTCCATTACCACCTACTCCAACTATGCAAGGTGAGCTTTTTGCCTAGCCACAGCAACGTAACGCTATAAGGGTTGTCAATCCTCAACCTACTATTGGTTCAGACAATCGATCAAAGAAAATACCTTTCTTTAGAACCAATAGTCCAACCAAGTCCTTACAACCACAAGCGACTAATTCTTCAAATGCCTCACCATCATTCGAATCTTCGAAGCTTCCTTTGAACCAAAGACTGCACTCCATGCACACTGTCATGTTAACTCATATCATTACCAATTGGATTAAAGTTGGCCATCTTCCTAGGAAATTCTCTAATCTTGGAAGTCCTCTTATATATTTACAAATTTCTAGGAATGAGCCTTGCAAAGCTCTTTTGGATTCAGGTTCTGGTCTTAACTTAATCTCTTAAGAAATGTACAAAGCTTAGAACCTGCCTCCACTAAAAAAGAGTAACATTCATTTAGATTTGATTGACTAGTCCATTACTATTCCATTAGGACTACTGGAGGACATTGTCACCACAATTTTTGGATGGTCGTATTTAGCTGATTTCCTAGTGATTTAAGTTAACAACTGTAAGGGAGACTTCCCAATCATAATGGAAAGAGCATGGCTAAGTACGATTGATGCGCACCTAGGCATACATGATCTTTCCCTAGAAATTTCAAAGGAAAATACATTTGGAAAGATTAAGAAGAAGAAAGTTCCATGCATCGCATACAATGACATAGGGTAAAACTACATGTAGAAGGCCTAGTTTGTACAATGCTTAACATTGTCTGCATTCAACTAGTGTGCACAAGTGACTAACATACAAAGATGCCTATATGTAGTAGCCACAAGACAGGAACGCACTGAGTGGTTGACAGTTGACCAAGAGAGCAATTCAATCTTATGCATAGAACCAACTGAGAGCTTGACTTTTGCCTATATCGATAGCATCAATACATTATAGCAATTCCATCGTCAAATTCCAAGTCTTAACATCAAAAATACCAACTGGGGAAAGTTAGAAATTCTTGACGAGTTTAAGTAAGAGCCCCTTGAGTTAAAACTATTGCCCACTAGCATGGAGTACACATTTCTCAAGAATAGAAAATCAGTAATCATTAACGCTAAGCTCACTCCTCAACAAAAAGAAAGACTACTAAAGATGGTAAACAAATGGTTGAAAGTCTTTACTTGGTCATATCCTGAATTAGCCGAAATAGATCCTAGGATATGCCAAAATAGAATTTACACTGACCCATCCATGAAGCCTCAACAACAATCGCAAAGGTGACTAAACCCAAAGCTTAAGCAAGTGGTTAAAGAAGAAATTGAACAACATCCAAAAGCAGAGTTCATCTACCCCATTGTTGACAGTGAATGGGTTAGCCCATTAGTCATTGTACCTAAAAAGGGAGGTAAATGAAGGGTGTGAATAGACTTTAGGCTACTGAACATGGAAACATTTAAAGACCATTTCCCATTGCCATTCATCGACCAAGTCTTAGATACCATTGCAGGGTGCTACTATAGTTTTCTAGATGGTTACAGTGGGTACAATCAAATTCAAATAGCACCAGAAGACCAAGCCAAGACTACATTCACAAAGTCCTTGGGGGACATTTGCATATAGGTAGATACCGTTTAGCTTGTGCAATGCCCCAACAACATTTCGATGTTTGGTTCTAAGTATATTTCAGCAGCAAATAGGGAATGGTATGGAGGTCTTTATGGATGATTTCTCCACCTACAGAGCGAACTTCGAACAACCATTGGACTAATTAGAGCAAGTACTAAAACGATGTATTGACACCAACTTAAGGCTTAATTAACAAAAAAGCCATTTAATGGTCCAAGAAGGCATTTTATTAGGGCATAAGATTTCGCAAATAGGGATAGAGGTAGATCCTGACAAAATTAAAGTCATCCAAGGAATCACTCATTAACCTGAAACTATAAAAGATGTCTGATCATTCCTTAGACATACTGGCTATTATAGACACTTCATCAAGAACTTTTTGAAGATTTCAAAATCATTGGTATAATTAACGAAGAAGGATGTACCCTTTGAATGGACTAGGGAATGTGAGCTAGCTTTCCAAACCTTAAAATAGAAGCTCATAGAAACACCCATTCTACAAGCTCCTGACTGGTCCAAGCCATTCCATATAGTGAGTAACACATCCAATTTTGCTTTAGGAGCTATACTTACATAGTTAGATGACCAAAAACGTCTCTATTACATTCACTATGCAAGTCAAAGTATTGCTAGTGCACAACTCAACTACACCACAATAAAAAAAGAATTAATGGCCATGGTGTTTGCACTAGAGAAATTTAGGCACTATGTATTGGACTACAAGATATTTGTACACATGGATCATAGTGGAATACAGTTCCTAATAAATAAACCAATGGTGAGCCCTTACATCATACAATGGCTCATGATCTTACAAGAGTACAATTTTACAAGAGTTTGATCTTACAATGATTGATCGTAAAGGCACCAAGAATGTTATTGCTAATCATTTATCTCAATTATGATGAGACAATAAAGAGGATAAATATCCAATTTCTAATCACTTCCTTGATGAACTCCTCTTTGCAAGTGTAATAAATAATCAATTAACCATAGAGATAAATTGGTATAGTAGCGTTCTTACCTATCTTCTTACACAAGAAACACCACAAGGGCTAGACGTTAAAAAGAAACAATAGTTTCTTCATCGAGCCAAATATTTCATGGAAATCAACGGACAACTTTATAAGGTATGTTCTAATGGTTTGGTTCGATGGTGTGTTCCCAATGTAGATCAATTGCGAGTTCTCCAAGATGCTCATGAGGGCCCTTGTGGGGGGTCATTACATTGGGAGATCAACAACCATTAAAATCTTGCTTGCAGGATATTATTGGCCTACATTGTTTTGGGACACTTATCATTTCGTCCAATCTTGTGAGCGTTGCCAATGCGATGGGGGAATGACTGCTCGAATGGAGGGTCCACAATAATGGATTCAACCTTTAGAACCCTTCAACATATGGGGTATTGATTTTATGGGGCTTATCACACCAATGTTCAATGGAAAAGCCTACATTGTTGTTGATATTGACTATTTTACAAAATGGGCATAAGAAGTCGTTGTTATTGACTATACATCATCTACCGTTGCACGATTTTTTCAACAATAAATCGTAAATAGGTTTGGTGTGCCTCATGCACTTATTTTTGATAATGATACACATTTTACAGGTGCAACCTTTTGAAAATTAACGCAACGCTTAGGAGTTTAGCATAAGCTGACTACACCATATCATCCTCAAGTGAATGGTCAAGCCGAGGTCACCAATAGGGAGATTACAAAAAAAATGACATGAACCATTAACAAATATATGAGAGATTGGAGCACCAAACTGAATGATGCTCTTCAAGCATACCACTCCACATGGAAATTCCCTATAGGCTACTCTCCCTATGAGTTAGTGTATGGTAAACTTTTAACACTTCCTATCCAAACTGAGCTCCGTACACTATCTACAACATGTGACCTTAACCTTGACCTTAGTCTAGCATAGAAAGAATGGTTAATGAACCTTAACTTGCTAGATGAAAATTGATTAGCCACCCTATCATCCAATGAATTGCACAAAGTCTTCAACAAGCAATGTCATGACCTACGAATTAGAAAAGTTACATACCAACTAGGAGATAAGGTTCTCTATTGGAATCCTACGCATGTGCCACAATGAAATAAATTTCAAACATTGTGGGAAGGACCTTATATCATTCTTTTCCTTTAGGAGCTATGATGATCTATAAACCTAAAATCCTGAATAGGAAATTATTAGTCAACATCCAGCAAACCAAACCTTTCCATGAGCCTAAAATAGAAAGTACTAACACTACCTCCATTAATGGACAACCTTGCTCATTATTTTGGATCTCCTCATTCCAACTCAGTCGTGGGGGAGATGGCCACTAATGCTAACCATTCTAAATCCATAAGTTCCTTTGTATTTTTTTCTTTACACATTCTTCATCTTTACTTGTTTTTGTTTTACACCATCGTTCACATTTTTACTATTTCTTTCTCTTTTACATTTTGTTTGAATTACTCTCACTCATTGTATAATAAGTGCTCATGATGGTGGATTGTACTATAATGATGTTGATTACTAATGTTTGGTTTTTACCTTTGACTTTTTATATTGATGCTAAGATATGGGTTTTTTTGATAAAACAAGCAATGAGTCCACATCATCCATTCACCCATACAACTTTATGATCTCCCTTGGTTTTGGAAATGTATTGTCCCTTTCTCTAAGCAAACTTATTAATGAATTGGTGGCTTGGTATTCTTCAAACCAAGGAAAGATTCAAATGGATTGAAAAGGGTGTGGCTTCAAGGGGATTCAATGCATTTGTGTTGGCTATTCTCTTGGGTACTTGAATGTTTTTCATAGGTTTTTTGCCATTCTGCTATTGACCAAATATCAAAAAGTTGACTAAATCAAATAAGTCTTTGCATGGTGTGGTTCTCACTCAAAAAAAAAAAAAAACTGGTAAGAATTCAAAGCACACCCCTTAGACATAATAAAGAAATATGGGTTACAACCACTAGTTATGGAACTGAAAAGACATGTTACCCATGCCTGAAGGTTCCCTTTAACTATAGCCCTTCCTCACTTCCTGTTTCTCTATTCTTCTCCTTTTGAAATGGTGGTTGCTTTGTGGAAGCATTCTCGTTGCTTCAGGAGGATGGTTTAGTTAAGTGTGTTGATGTGAGGTCACTGTATGTGGCTAGTTTTAATTTGGATTTGGACCGAATTTTATTAAGTTACCTTAATCACATACTACACAAGAGACTTTACACAACCTTGATTTTGGGATTCCATTCCATTCCATTCTCTCTTTCCGTATTTCTTTCCATATTCCGCCTCATTGCTGGTTTTATGATTAGTCTATATCTTGGTTGATGCATTGTTATTCTTTGGTAAATCCTTATGGGTAAGTTCTTAACCAATGTTTCCATATGTCATTCTTAGAGCCTACGAACTCTTTGGTTTGTGGGTTTGTCAGGGCATAAAGAGCATGAGCCTACTTTAGGGAGGACCCACTAGCATTCCTTTTTGGTACATTTGTTAAGTTCTTTCCTTTAAACATTTCTTTCAATTAACTATTTCTCGTTTCACCTCATCCATGACATCCATTTTTGTTTTTGCTTTATTGGCTTCATCATTGTTATTTCTCTCATCTTTCTTGTTCTTTCATTTTCCACCCTATTGCTATCGAAGGTGTGCTCTTAGTTATGGGAACCTATCACAAAATTTTTCCATTTCATTACTTAACTCACCCCTACACCTTGGGTAGTTATCAGTTACAAACCTCTAATCCAGTATCTGCCATACCCACAACCTAGCCAATGAGCTTTATATTGAGGCAAGGTATCAATTACATTATACCTTATCTATCCTTACTAATTGGTGACTGTGTTGTGTGTGCAGATGGCGATCATATGAACAATGGACTGGGATAGGAGGGAGCATTCAGGATGGACTAGAGAAAAAAGCATTTATGCAAGGAACAAGCTTGGTCATGTGGCTATGGATGAATAACGATGTGCACAGTTTTTACATCAGCAACAACACACCTCATTTTCTTTTCTCTCTCTTTTTTCAAGCCGTTAAATAAGGGTCTGAATGTCATCTATGTACAATGTTCACCACAATGGTCATGAATACCAATACTTTAATATGTTTGTCAATCTGTTCACCAGGCACTTTGAGTCTGTCATTCCATGTCACCATCAGTTGTTGTTTAGTTAATAATCCCATACATTTACAATATTTTGTAAAGAAATTGAGGACGAGTTTTCATTCAATCGTGGGGGTACAATGAATCACAATATCGAACCTTGATATCCGATACGTGATATCGAAGATGCCAAAGCAATAATGGACATGCTATATCATAACTTGTCTCGTTGCCTATAAATAAGAGACAGGGGCACTTGGTTTCGTAGTTAGTTTCTTAGTCCCTTAGTCGAACTCTTGCAGTTTTTCCTTTTCAGAGTTAGAATTATTTCTGAGTGGCCACAATAAGAGTCACAAAGTGAACGGATCTTTATTTGAGCATTGTGTACCTGAGCACAACTTGTGTTTGGAAATAAAGATGAACTTTGTGATAAACCTTGCAACATTCAGAATAGTTTAATTATTTTATTTAAATGTTATTTATTGTTATTCACTACTCTCATTAGTTAATTAAAGTTATTTTTATTGAATTGTTAGTTATCAACGAATTAGCACACTCAGTACGACCACTTCGAGCATACATGGGAACACTTGGTAACCTAGTAACGGCTAGCGTTTTGTAATCCCAGTAGTGTTACATTGGTTCATGATGTGTCTAGAGAGTGGAAATGGATGCTGATGTTAGGACTAGTTAAAGAATAGTTAACTAGTTAAGTTACATTAGTTATTAAATTATTTTATTTCTCCACTTTAAGCACTAGGAACATAAAACATAAAAAGCATAAAAATCATATACCTCAAGATTACTTAACTATACAATTGTGCCTTACAAGTAAGCTTGGGAAGATAACGATTGCATAACCCATCCTTGTTCTATGTAAGTGCATAAGCAGTTAATCCTTGGAGTTCGACCGAATCATGACCTCACTCATCATATTACTACATTGACACTGGAAATTTTTTTAACCAAAAATTTTTAAATGGTTATTTAACAATTTTGGAGTGAATGCGTATGAGCTTGATTGGCTCTTTGGTTGAAATCATTTGCTAACATTTTCGTTACCTTTCATTCGGTAAGAGTTCCATTCAGATCGCAAAATATAGAATTTAAATAAATTGAATATTCAATATTCAATATATCAATGTGCCATAGTGATACTAAAATTCTTAGCTCCTACTCATCCAATACAGTGTATCTACGATTAAATAAGCTATTTGCATGAGTCCTCCAGGGGTAACGCAGATTCCTGTACTCTTTTTCTTGCTTGCCTTGCCTGTTTTAAAAAATAATAGAAGAAGAAAAAGATAAAGATAAAATTATATCAATTAAAATAAACAGTTCCCTCCATCACTTATGCACATGTAAGAAACCACAGCCAAGTTGAAGCTACTTTACCAGTTTGTTCCAGTCATGACATACATTCACGAAAAGTAGGGAAATGGTTTGACAGAGAAAGCCACCCAGGGTTCCTAGCCAAAGTCCCTGATTTATCAACATGTTAATATCACCACAGAAACTAGTTCTCAGAACAATATTTGTGTTCAGCATAATCTTGGTTCCACAACTTCTTATCATAAGAAATATAGGTCTTAATAAAGAATCAGAGAATGACCACTGACCTTTGCACCAAGATGTATCACAAAAGCAAGGATTACAGATAAAGGTAAGCCAAGTATATAGTATGCTACTAAATTAACAAATGCGCCCCATTGTTGCAGCCCACATCCCATTGCTATACCTGCAAAATAGGAAAATGGTGAACCAACAATATTTTATCCACAACAGGGACGAGTAACGCTTGTTTTTATTTTTTTGCCTGATTTTGGACGGAAAAAGGTTTTTTGTTTATTTGTTTGTCTTTTTTTTTAGGGGAGAGGGTGTATTGGTTGTTAGAACCAAAATATAGGTAACACAAAACTTTTATATAACTTGAATAAAAAGTAACTCGGTGCTATCCTCTAGATGAAGAAAGTATGACTTGTATGGACAGCCAACGAAAAGCAATAAGTCTGGTACTTAAATATTTTGCTATAGAGAATTTCATATGCGTATGGAAAAAAAAATCTCTTCGATTATTCGTTACCTGACAATGTAGCTTGAAGCCCATCCATCATTGATGACAATGCAAGTATTGGCATCATGGTGCTCGTATATTTAATGACCTCAAGATCATTACTGTAAAGACTTCCCGATGTATTTCTTAGCAACAATAATGTCGCTGCTCTTATGATAATCTCTTTTAAGGATACACATGATAGAAAGGGCTGCTAATAATGCATCCCTGGTCTTGCCAGCACCTAGTTCATTGGAAACCCTTGTACTAGAAAGTCAAACCATGGCAGTTTAACAAAAAAGCAAATACTGAAACAGAAGTATGTCGATTGCAATTTGCAGCTATATGTATTAGAAATGTAACCAATACATTTTCATGTTTGCAAACTCAAGAAAATGAATTGCTTAAAAATCCAAAAGAATTACAGAGAATACTGTCTAACAAACTTGCAGCCGCACAAATTCCATCGGGAATCATGTATGAAAATGTAGCGGTGTTGACACTGAAAAGTATTGATTACAAGAGATTCAATTGAAGTGGAACAGAATAAATAACTGTAATTAATAGTGTAACACTCAAATGTAAGAACAACATAATTAAAACGTTTACCATATGGAGAGAACTGACGTCTCAAGTTGTGGATTAGGCAATATATCAGATAAGAGAACAAGTATCTCAAAGGACCACCAATCCAAACTATTTTTTTTTAATAAAAAGCCAATGCAGCAATACCAAATTTCAGTGTCAGATCTAGAATCAGCTGACCTGCTTTTTCCAGAATGCACTATGTTCAGCAAACATTTAATGACATGACTGAGACAATATCAATAATGAAACAAAATACGAAAACATATCTCACCACAACTTCAGCAAGGCAGGGATGGAAATCTTCAGAAAATTTGTGATCCCAACAAGCCTCTTTTGACATGGGTGTTCTTGTCTTTTCACATGCAACAGAGAACTTGATGTAGAATGAAAGAAGTGCCACATTGAGGCAGTAGGAGATGCATGCTGACAGAGCAGCACCTTTGATTCATAGGTCAATTTTGTAAACCATAAACCAACAAATTGGGGCATGAATTACAAGTGCAGAAACCAGCATCATTGGCATAACTAGGCTTTGAGTTTGAAGAAATATTGTGATGGGTTGAAGAAGCACATCAGCCATCAAGCTTGGAATCAACCATCCGTTGATGCGTAAATTTTGGACATGCCGCCAACACCTGTGAAAACTCGTTTTAGGAGACTATCGTCTAGGGCGCCTCCTGTATGGGTACATAAACCGGGAATAGTCTTAGCTGGAAAGGGCTATGTGACAGTAAAATATTTAAAATTTAAATTTGATTTAATATTTAAAAACTTAAATTTAATTTAATATTGGAAACTGAAAATAAATTGGTGTAATTTCTAAGACGATAAATAATTCAAAATATTCAAATTTTATCTATCCCGCTGCAAAGGTGCTTTCAGTATTTTGTTGCTGCCCTTTTATGGCAGAGACAGATTCGCCTACTGCAGCAACTACTTGCAAGGGAAATAAGAGGACTGCCTATTGCAGTTTAGAGGAGTTTATTGCTACCAAATGACATCTGCCCCTACCTCCCAGAAGCCATTAGCTATCTCACCTCTTATGCCCTTTCTGTCGTATCAGTGACCAGCCGTTGCGCTTCCTGTCCAAACCTGCACCTAAATTCCTGGTGAAAGCAAACCGTCGCCGAAGAAGACAAAGAATGCAAAATGTTTTATTGACGTGTACTACGCCCTACAAACTAATCACATCAACCAATACGGAACAGCACAGGATCAGCCAGGATTAGGCACTGCAATAGGCCGAAACCAAAGCACTTCCTTGTAGAAACGATAAAAAAAACAACATTTATTTGCTTCCCCCGCTCTTCAGAAACTCCGGCTTGGATCCATTCAATCCTCATGTTGATAAATCTGCATCCTCTGGCACGTAGATCTGTTCTCCGCTTCCCTGTGGACTCCTTCAGGATGCTCTAGCCAAAACAAGTTTGCTGGTTCCTTCCCTCCTCCTTTTTTTTTTGAAACAGGACTACATCCCCTCTAAATAGCCGCCTGGCGAGAGAAAAATCCTAACCCTAATCTGCCAGCAACCTTTGCCGTGTATTATTTTTGCCTTTTTCCTCATATCGCTGCTACAAAGAAAAAGAAACAAAACAAGATAATCATCATGGGTCATGGGTGGATGCTTGTTCATCTGTTGTTAATGGGCCAACGAAGCCCACCAGCACATGGACAATGGCCATGTGCAAGCTTATGGCGCTCTATTTTTAATTTTAAAATTTTATATTTTTATTTTTTAAAATTGAACTCGTTCAAACAAGGCCCTATGCCTAGCATGGGTGAGGTTGGTCTCAACACTTAGCCCCCAAACTACAGATTGCATGCAAGTGCAAGAACTAGAAAATATTGAATGAAAATGCAAATGGTGGGAAACAAAATTAACATGAAACAAGAAATGCAAACTTGAAAGTAAACTATAATGTTCTAAACATGATCAAAATAACCAAATAATCGAAAGAGACACCGACGTAGGCCATCCAAACAACCATTAAAATCTAAATATATAATTTATTGATATTTTGACTAAGATCTATAGATATATATGTGTAATTATATATATATATATATACTTAAGTTCTCATTCTCAATATTCTCACAAGGTAACAGTAAAAGTATGCAAACTATTTTGAGCAAGTGTATTATACAAAACTTAATGAGGAGGGCGAGCTAAAGCTCATGTTAGATCATAGTAAGCCACAACTTTCAGATTTTTCCTTGGTGTTTTTTCTTTCTTTTCCTTTTTTCCTGGAAACTTAAATTTAAAAGGGGAAATGGAGGTTAGGGTGAGGATTGTTGCCAGACCCCATCACGCTTAAGAACTTATTACACTGCCAATGAACATGGTCCTCATTTTTTATTTTTTTTATTTTTTAAAAGGAAACTTTGCTCATGGTGTACTTCATTCTTGAGGTAGGAATTCCAACACGAGTCTGGCCGATTAGCAACACTGCCAAAGAGCATGGTCCTTTTGGAAACTTTGCTCATGGTGCAGTTCAACCCTCGTGTATGTGCCTTTGATTGGTGGCATCATAGCAGGTCTCCTGGGTGGCTAAGGGTTCTCAAGTAGAAATGAACACACTTCACCCCGTTGTTCACAAGATAGCCATGGATCATCATACCTGAGGTCTTGGGCTTATGAGAAGAAAAGATAGAATTTTCCAAGGTCACCTAGTAATTATGACTAACCAATCTCCAACATCACATATCCTACACTCACATGATCATGATGATAACATGATAAGTTTGTATAAATCAAATGCTCCATAATCTGACATAACAAATAAACTGAAACCTTGGAATCAATTGGAAAGAGTTATAGTATTTATAAAATATAAAGCATCATATGATAGTAATAGTAAGTTATATTATACCTACATTATTTTCCAATGGTGTTAAGATGACCCAACATCAAGTAACTCAAATGACCAATGATTATTAAAATCATATGAAGAACACAATAATCAAAACAATATGCTAAGAAAGAAATGATGGAAATGCAGGCAAAATATGGAAATGCAATAATATACATATGAAATGCAATGAAAAAGGGGAAGAAAATATGCAACTAAGAATCTACTAGATGCCCACGTGGGGTACCTAAGTAGAAATGTTTCAAATGAAATGCATTAAAATTCCTATTCAACCTATATCCTTCCAAATCAACAATCTTAAACACATTTGGGGCAGTGATGTCTACAATTTGGAATGGACCTGACCACATAGGTGAAAACTTAGTGTGAGGGCTAGTCTGACCAAACGCTCTATCTCTCTTGAGGACTAGATCACCTACTTGAAAATTTTTAGCTGCATATTTTTTATCAAACCATCTCTTGACAATTTGTTGATGACCACACATATTTTCGATTGCTTTAACCCTTTTAAGTTCTTAGTTCAAAATGTCACATGCTCGTGATATTAGATGCTCATTAGTTGGTAAGTAGTCCAAGAAGAATTAATATGTAGGGATCTGTAAATTAATTGGCAATATGGGTTCCTGTCCGTACACTAAATCATATGGTGTAGCCTTGATCGATTCTTTGTAACAAATCCTATCAGCCCAAACTGCCCATTTTAATTGTTC
>MNCI01034280.1:1557-11576 GCA_015680685.1 Gnetum montanum | reverse complement strand
CCAAACCATTACCTTGTGGGTAATATTCAGTTACTGCCTTGACAATGATGTTATGGTCCCTAGCCCAATTTGTAAACTCTATGGAAATGAAGGCAGGCCCATTATCAACTACTAAAGCATAAGGATAACCATATCTAGAGATTATATCATTTTCTAAGAAGCGAATGACCTCACGAGATGACGTAGTCTTGGTTGCTTTCGTCTCTAACCAACGTGTGCACTAATCAGTGGCTGTCAAAATGAACTTATGTAAGGTGGTAGATAAAGGATCACTCCAATAAAATCTAAGGTCCATTGAGCAAATGGTCTTGTTTCTATTATAGGTTGTAATTGGGCCGAACTCTTGGAATCTTTACCTTTAAATATCTGGCATTGGACACACATCTTAACTAGGTTATAAGCATCATTAATCATAGTAGGCCAATAATAACCAGTCCTCACAATTTTATGAACTAATGAGCAGTATCCTATATGTCCTTCATCATGAAGTTGTTTTACAACTTCATTAGCTTGTTCTTGGTTTAAACACTTAAGGTATATCCCTTGGAAGTTCTTTCTAAATAATTCACCACTTATTAGAGCGAATTTAGAACATTTTGATATTAAGAGCTTTCTTTTGTATCTAGGTAAATCTGAGGGACAACGATGGAAGGTTAAATAAAATTTGATATCCCCATACCATGGATCATACAACCGATTGGGAGCAAATGGGATATCATTTTTTTCATTGATGGATAATATATGAAGAGGAATTGATTCTTTATCTATGGATGCATCACAATTTTCAAAGGTTGAAGCATTAGCTATTAATTTAGCAAGACCAGTCCCTCTAACTAACTTCGCTACCTTCCATTGAATATCGTATTCTTAGAGCTTCATAACCCACTTAGCGCGTTTCTCACTAGGATCTTGTAATTTGGCTAAAGCGATGGTGGTTGGATCAGGGACAATGAAAAATACTTTTGAGTTTAACAAGTAGTAGCAAAATTTCCTCAAGGCTTTTATCACAGCATACAATTTCTTCTCTACGAGTGAGTATCTCAATTCTACATCCTTTAAAGGTGCAGACATGAAAGCTATGGGTCTTTCACCTTGATCGTTTATGTCTTGGGTTAAGATAGTAGCAGCTGTAATATCACTAGAAAAGGCATATAAGTAGAAATCATTTTCATACCAAGGAGAAGCTAGGATAGGTGCATCAATTATAGCTTCTTTAATAGCAAGAAACGCATTCTTTCTATCATTTGTCCAATGCATATTACTATCTTTCTTAAGCATATCATTCAATGGTCTAACTAATTCAGCATAGATTGGGATAAATCGTCTAACAAAATTAATCTTACCAAAGAAAGCCCTTAGATCAGTCTTGGATAAAGGGTAAGGTACTTCTAAAATTGCATTTACTTGCTCAGGATCAATCGCAATGCCCTCTTTGGTCACTATATGACCTAGAAATTTACCACTTTGAACACCAAAGATGAATTTCTTTGCATTCAAGGTGATGCCAAATTGTCTACATCTCATAAAAACATTTCTAAGGTCTCTCAGGTGCATACCTCTATCTTTAGAGAAAATAGTTAAGTCATCAAGGTAGATAATAATACACTTTCTAATTAGCCCCTTAAAAGTTTTGTCCATAGCTCTTTGGAAGGTAGAGCCAGCATTTATTAGGCCAAATGGCATTTTAGCGAATTGAAAGGTTCCCCACTTTGTTGTAAAAGTTGTCTTATATTGGTCCTTCTTATTCACTAAAATTTGGTTATATCCTGAATACCCATCTAAAAAGGAATACATTTGAGCACCATTCATAATTTGCAATAACTCCTCCATAAGAGGAAATGGATAATTATCCTTTATGCAAGAAGTATTAAGGTTGCAAAAATCAATACATAACCTTAACTCACCAGTTCGTTTCCTAACGGGTACTAAGTTTGAGATCCAATAGGAGTGTCTTACTGGATAAATTATTTTGGATTCTAGGAGTTTATCAATTTCTGCTTTCATAAGGGTTTCAATCTTTGGATTCACAGGTCTAAGCTTTTGCCTGAATGGTTTTGTTTCTGGCCTAAGGGGAATGGTATGTGTCATTACTAGTGGGTTAAAAGTCCTAAGGTCTTTGTAAGTCCAAGCCAAAACATCATTAAATTCATGTAATAGGTCAACAAAGCTTTGTCTTTCATCTGGATGTAAACAGGCTCCTATTTTAACAGGATATTGTTTTCCTCCCTTATGAACTTGAATTGTTTCAGTTTGAGCTAATGTTTGCCAATTAGTGTTTTTAGATAAATCCGGGGCCTCAGTGTATAGATCATCAAATAAAGCTTCTCTAACTGCAGTTTCAGGAGATATATTATTTAAGAACACAACATCCTTGGATGTATCTCCTTGATCGTTAAATTCTTTTTCAGAAAATAGGAATTTACAAATATGGTCAACATCAACAAACACTTGAAAAGAAGAGATATTATCAGGGATAGAATGGGACTTTACCTTTTCGATAATGATTTCCAAATCCCAAGCATTATGCTTAAAAGGGACATCCAAAGTGGTAGCCATCTGGGCTAGTGCATTAGGAATATAATTTTCTTCCCTAGGTACATGTTCAATGGTTACACGTTTAAATTCTTTAATAAGTTCAAGAATGTACGCTTTGTATGCTTTCATGGTGACGTCTTTATCATCAAAGAGACCATTAACTTGGTTCACTATCAGTTGGGAGTCGCTATAGATTTTAAGTTTGGACAAATCATAGTATTTAGCTAGTTTGATCCCATGAATTAGTGCTTCATACTCGACCATATTGTTGGTCATTGGTTGAGTGAAATTAATAGCTTTAAGAATAGGAGCTTCACCAAGAGGTATAAGCATTATTCCAGCTCCACACCCTTTCTTGGAAGAAGCACCATCCACTCTTAATATCCAAGTATTCAAGTCTGTAAAATCTGAAAAATTGGCCCTTTGATCAAAGTAACAGTGATCATCATCAAATTTTGGTCCATCTTCTAATATTTCATTAGTTAAAATCTCACTTATGTCTATATCATTTCCTAGTGGTGGTGGGTCACCGAAAAGAAAGGTTTTTCCATCATGTTGGTGATATGGCAAAGTACCTTCATACACCTTCTCACATTCCCTAAAAGCTTGGTAGTATTGAGTGGAACATGTGTATGCAAAAGGATTTATGTATGTAGTCTCATCTATATCATCATTTAAGGAATATTCGCCATGTCCTAGTTCGACCAAACCAATGAAATGATTATTGTTTTGATTTCCTTGAGATGAAGTTTGTTGATCAAAAGTTGTTACCACTTGCTTATAAAAGGGTTCCCTAGGTATAATCATATATTCAGATTTTTCTTTAACTGGGATCAATAATTCTGAGAAATTTGACCTAAAGAAGCCCCCAAACTTAGCTCCAAAAGTTCTAGATAAGAGCACACCATATGTGGGTGTCATATCAACTATTAGGATATCTGTATAACATGCAAATGTAGGGTATTGCTTAAGTTGTACTTTTGCTCCTTTTAATAACCCTACCACAGGTACACTAGATCTATCAAGTTGAATCACACTTTTAGTTTGTGGTATCATTTGTGCTCCTAAGGTGTTACAAATGTCAAGAGGCATAACGTTAACAGTTGCAGTTGAATCCATTAAACAATTATGGACATTCTTCCCTAAAATAACAAAAGTGATTAGGAAAGGGGGATGGTCCTTTTTGCTAGACATGGAATTATCCACGTTTTGTACCGATAATGTGTTAGGACTTTTTGCAAAGTGAACTTGCTTTTCAAGGGTTGGGGATTTTTCTCTTTTGTCTACGGGTATATGAACCATATCCTAAATCACTTCTTTCATTTCGTTAAAGTGTAGGAGGTCAAACATCGAAATGTTGGCTTTAACTCTTTTTAAGTCCTCAACCAAATAATAATTCTTATGTTCATCTTTGGTTTCTTGTTGAGAGGGAACTCTTCTAAGTATAGATGGGGGTTTGGTCGTTCTGGGGCAATCACTTGGGATGACCCGGATTGGTTGTTTGCATTGCCTTGACTAGGAACTCTTCTGTTTGGAGGTATATAGGAATTGTTCCTAGTTTGTTGTTGTGTAGCATTCATAATGTCACTAATTTTGTGATAGCGAGTGTTGTGTGGGTTAGGGTCACCTACCATGACTTGTTCTAATAAGGAAACCTCCTCATTTTCTATTTTATGAGGTACATTAAGGACCATGATAGGGGTTTTCCTATTTTGTTGCCCTTGGGTACCATCACCATACAATGTTGTGAATTGAGGACAAGTCTTTTCAGAATGTTGCCTCATATTATGAAGACGACAATAATCATCGTTGATTGATGCACTTGGTCTTTCTGGTTGTATAGAGCTTTTTTTATTATTTCTCTTTAGATCGACCACTTCATTAGATAGTTTTTCTAGTAAAGTGAGTATTTGGGTCATCTGATTTTGAGTTTGGGTTGGTGGTTCAACAGAATTGGTGATTCTGTTGGTCATCATTCAAACCAATGTTGGGTGGTAAGAATGAAGAGGACATGAGGCCTTATGAGTAATTAATTAAAGGTTGAGTTGATTGAAAATGAGAAACAGCTTGAGGCATAACATTAGCCGTTTGAAAAATTGGTAGGAGTGGGTTTGATTGCATAGGGTTACTAACACTCATCATCCCAAATTGGGTTTGGATGCTGTTCATAAGGGTTATTTGCTCTAATTCCACAACTTTTGACATTGCACCTTGTATTTCCATTATGTTGGGATCAGATTTGATAGCATAAGCGAAGAATGGATCAATGGTAGAGAGATAGAAGTTGAGGATACCATCTAATTGTGGTCGCATCTCATTTGGCACATAGGCCAATTGATGAAAGAATCTAAGGTTATAATCCCTAACATTTTCCCCATGTAGCTTTCTTAGGTTGGTAAAGTTGCTTGATGTGATAGTAGGGCTGGTAAATTTGTCAAATTGATTCAAAAACTTGTTTTTGAATTCTTGCCATGTGCTAATAGAGGCATCAGGAAGCAGTAAGAACCATTGGGTTGCTTTGGTCCTAAATGTTGTTACAAACACCCTGCATGTCACATCATTATGTACAATGTTGTGAATCCCTAGTAAGGTTTCAAAACATTGTATGTGTTGGCGAGCATCATTCATAGGGGTTGTAGGATCGAATAATAGATTTATGTTTTGAAGGGATTTTGGTATGTCGTGGTAGTTATGAAAATTAAAAGAGTTTCTTACTAAGGGAGCCGGGGGTTGATGGGCTGCCATTTTAGTCCGAGGTTTTCTAGGAATTGAACTTGGAAAAAGTGAAGCTCANTTTTTAAAAGTAAAATTGAAATTGCAAAATTTCAGAAAAGTAAATTAAAAGTAAAATAATTTAAATCACCTCAAATAAATTTTAGAAAAACAAATTAAAAAGGATTGCTAGAATATAAATTAGAGATTTGAAAATGAAACTAAAATAAAGCAATAAAACTAAAAATAGAGAGGCAAAAATAAAACAAACAATAAAATAATAATAATAATAATTTTTTCTTCCCCTACTCTTCAGAAACTCCGGCTTGGATCCATTCAATCCTCGTGTTGATAAGTCTGCATCCTCTGGCACGTAGATCTGTTCTCCGCTTCCCTGTGGACTCCTTCTGGATGCTCTAGCCAAAACAAGTTTGCTGGTTCCTTCTCTCCTCCTCTTTTTTTTTGGAAACAGGCCTATGTCCCCTCTAAATAGTGGCCTGGCAAGAGAAAAACCCTAACCCTAATCTACCAGCAACCTTTGTCGTGTTCGTCTGTTGTTAATGGGCCAATGAAGCCCACCAGCACATGGACAATGGCCATGTGCAAGCTTATGGCGTTCTATTTTTAATTTTAAAATTTTATATTTTTATTTTTAAAAATTGAACTCTTTCAAACAAGGCCCTATGCCTAGCATGGGTGAGGTTGGTCTCAACACCATCTTGTATAGAGCCCTGCCTCAGAGGCTATTGAGGGATCCTGACCAATAGCTAAAAGGATGTGTTCCCGGAAAAACAAAACAAAAATTACTCTTTGCATGAAAATACCAGGCAAGCGGTATCGTTTTGCCCCGAACGCTTGCCCACATAGGGTGTTTAGGCCACTTGCTAAACCCAACTGTCAAAATCAGTAAAAGGTAATGATTTTGTAAGTACTGCCAATTGAAATTATTTTCCACCGGTAATTATGGTACATGTTAATCTGTTTATGGTTCAGCATCCAAAAGCATAAAACTGATGACTTTGTAAGAAATACAAGCGTAAGCATGTACAAGCTTTGTATTTACAAGACAAGACTTATAATTAATTAATCAGTTTGTTAAATATTGGGTACAGGGTGTTGTGGTAATGTGAGTAATTATTAGTTTTATCAGAAATCCTTTGTGCATCTGTCGTAGATCGGATTGATCCACCACCGGTAATTATGTTGAATTCATTATTGTGTTGGATATTTAGGATTGATGTATCTTCCTATTGAAGTTCAAGAATCCATTTGCTACATTGTGCCTAGTAAGTCCGTTAGCACTGGTCTAATTTTGAACAACAGAACTGGCGTACCATATAAGTAATATGTTTCTCATTTGTTTCATTGTTCATTTGTTTCATTGTTCATTTTCTTGTCTGAGAGGCAAGTACCAATGATGTTTGCAGTGCAATTTGTCAAAATGTGATGCCTTTCAAGATGATGATCCTTTTTTAATAATTGTTAAGTTTGACAACACATTCTCTTCATTTCAATGATCTTGCTTCGATCTTGCTTCAATTTTGTTTATCACGTCATTTTGAATCTTATCATTGACATGTAAAATTAAATCCAAAGTATCTGAATTACTCACTTTCTGTTTCATGTTGATTTTGAATTTTTATTTTCATAGTTTTATTACTCTTCAACGAAAGACTTGAACAGACTGTCAAAAAGCTACTGGCATTTTCTTGGCAAAATGACAACGGTGTATATGATATATATCTAAATATACAAAATGTCGCAAGAAGAAACCATTAGGATAATTTTGGAGGAAACATTAACAAAAATAAATGGAAACTGTCTCAAATTAAGTCAGACCTATGGATCCAGTCGCTGAGCGGACCACTTGAGCAGGTCTATTATTCAACAATTTACTGCTTTGAATAATTGAAACTGAAATTAGACCTTTGAATAATTGAAACTGAAATTAGACCTTTAGGATATATTGGATACTAGAAATATACATAGGAAGAGTTTTGAAAATACTATTAAGAAAATTACATTCTGAAAAAAAAAATAATCAAATTTGTAACTCTAATATTCCATCTAAACATTGCAGGACAATGTAGTATTCATCCTCTGTTTTGAATAACCAGTTCAAAATATGAATAAAATGCAAAGAATGAATTCGGCAGAAAAGAGAAAGTATACCATAACACTAAAGCCCATGACATTGGCAAAGGAAGTCCCCAAAGAAACAGCGGCAAGTGAGAGTTCATCAATGTGACCCACAATCATCATAGAGACCAGCTGCAGAGAGTACTGCAACATGTTCATGATGATCATGCACAATGCAATCTTAAGCAATTTCTTGATCTCTTCCAAAGAAATTATCTCACCACTCCTCAAACTCTCACCATCAATAGCAGCAGCAGCAGAACTGAGCAGTGGTTCTTCCATCATATCTTGCAAAAACCAGTCTCATTAATTATGAATTGGAAAATGTTTCTGAATCCCAAAAAGTTATGGGAAAAATCAGCTGCACCCACCAACGAGTTTCATTGAACCGATGGTGATTGCGATGTTAAGCTGTCAATAACAAATGTTCCACTGAACCGATCCATCATGGGACCACGTTTTAATTATCTCTGAAAAGGTTTCAGCTATTCCCCCATCTCATTTAATTTCAATTCTTAATAAAAAAAAAAAATTGTTGGCCAAAGGAGACCATTATAAATCCTCACGTGGAATGGTTTGTTTTATTGCACATATTTAGATTCATATTTCGTGAAGTTTGGTTTGTTACAACTTGCAAGCGATTATCCTAACATTTCAATTGCAATCTTGAACGGACGTGTGTTTGATATACAGCAATATCTCCAGCAGAAGTTTTTGGGTTATTATGATTGCACTGCATAGTCGATAACAGTGGTCAACCATACCTATTTTACTGTCTTCGCATGTCTTTGCATGTTATAGTTTTGAAGTGGCTTTGGTCTTTCTACAGTGAATTAGTCATGAACATGCAGCATGTAATCCGCTTATATTAGAGGTCCGGGTGTCCCGTCACACCCATTATATTGTTTTTTTTTTTCCAATAATGAAGCTGAAATTTGATTAGTTTTTTTGGGCTATGATTTGTTTGCTTATGGTTGAAGATGTTTTTGGAAATTTCTTTTCTACTCCGTAACAAGTTGACAGTTTCTAAACTATTTCATATCAAACATGGACACAATCTTTTATATATTGAATTCAGAAGCTAAGAGCCGTATCCTACCACCTTGGTGTGCCTAGAATCCCATTGTCGTTCTTCTTCAGTTTTTGCTTCTTTCTGCATAGTTTGTTTCCTTCATTTTTTATTTAAAATATCATAAATTTTCACATGGCATAAGAGCTTGGTTTTTTATCTTCTGAGCAGAGAGCATCAAGAAACTGATATCATCTCCTTACAACTACTCACTCTTGTAGAAAGAAACTCACACTTGCAGACTACTTGACTCACTTATGCTACTTGCATTCTTATGCTATTACACACACACACACTGCTATTTATAGCTTACAAACCACCTTTCATCAATGGATGCCAACTGGGACAATCTACTTTTAGGATTCGGATCCACTTTAAGAGATTGTGGCAGAGATTGTGGCAGACAACTTTTTAACGTGACGGTGGACTGTTTGGACCAAAATCGACACTATGTCCATCAGAATCGTCTGCATGGTTGTGGAAGTATTCAGAGCTGTAATCATATCGTCCGGGAGAATCATTAGGCGTGTTGTCCGTGCTATCATTAGATTCTTCTGAGTGCTCGCCAACAAGAGAAAGTTTGATTTCCTTTCCTCCAGAGGCACGATAGTCATCAATCCTGCGATCCATATAATAGAGCTCTAAAGTGTACGGGACTTTTAAATGGATGTGACAGTGGTGCTGGATATCATAGGCATTAGCAGTGTACACATCCTGATAAAAAGCTTCACCCCATGTGAGTTGCCAGTCTGTCCTTTTGGATATGCAGGTAATGAGAAAATAGACTGGGTTAGATGCCATGTGCAAAAAGTTCCAGGCCATGTGATCAGGATTCCCATAAAATGAGAAATCACCCCGGTAGCCATAGAGACTTGTGCGAAGAGGACCAGGATAATTAGTTGGTAAGTGAGAAGGGGAATGACCAAATTTAGCCCACCAATTCCAGAATAATTCATCATTGTCTGGTGGTGCACTGAGGGGACTAAAAGAGATGCGGTAAACATGAAAATCACTTGGCTGGTAATAAGGCCAATTTAAACAATCAGCAGAATACCAGTTACTGAATTCTAGATTAGTGAGATTCACATCTGTGGCAAGGAAAAGGTATGAAGCCGGAATTTGATCCCATTGAGATCTTCGTGCTGGTAGTGGAAGGGCAGAAAAAACCTTTTGAGTGATGATGGCGTCAGAATTTTGAGACCTTGTGGCATTACAGAAAGCAGTCCATTCATTACCAAATCTACTAGTTTCACTAAAATACTGAGGAAACCTGAGAAATCTTTCATTTGGCAAACTAGGACGTAATCTCCTTGAGGAACGAAGAGTCCATCCTTCGCTACGGAGTAACTCTGAAAAATAAAACTATAAATCATTAGTACTACTAGAGAGTTGGAACTCTCTAGTTAAAAAATCAGAAAGGCAATTTTTTGAGCCTTCAACATATTCACTATCGAATTCAAAGTTAGCCAAAAATAAACTCCATCGGATTAGCCGTGTATGAGCCACCTTTGTAAGGTTTTTGGATTGTAGATACTTGTCAAAATGTTTTAAATCACTCCTGACA
>MNCI01034278.1:458545-518257 GCA_015680685.1 Gnetum montanum | reverse complement strand
TATCGCGTACGCGATATCTCGGCCGACGCAAACCGCGTCTCATCAGTAGTCGTTGCATGAATTCCAAGGAGTTTTTATAAACTCTAAGATTATAAGAAGATACTAGATTCTTGGGAATTGTGCAAGCACTATTCACATCAAAATAATCATTGTCATATCTATGCTATTATACTCTTATTCTTCATTGTCACATTATTTTCTTGATTATATGTTGAATTGAGCTTCAATGACAAGGACTTGTTATTTTAGTTACATTCTTTCCTTATGTCTTTTTCTTTTTCTTGTTGTCTTGCAGGGTTGATATGCTTTTTTTGAGAAGGCATCCTCATTGAGCTTGTTGAGACCCTATGAGGTTGAGTGGTTTTGCAGCATCAAAACACTCTGAAGAGGAGCTCAATTTTGTAAAGGTTGTCGGATCCTTGAAACCACATTCTAAGTTTATTAGGACATTACGGGGTAGTGACAAAATGATTCAATGCAGAGCTCAAAGCTTATACAGGGTATGGTGCCCTTCAAACCACATTTGATTGAGAAACCAAGTTGGGGAACCATGTAAAATTTTGTGTACTAATTCTATACTCTGAGTGTGAAAGTATCCAAGTTGGGGAACCATGTAAAATTTTGTGTTTTTGTGTGGTAGGTACCATTTCAATTGGGAGCTTATTCATCCCCCTTTCTAGGTTTTCAATCCTTAGGAAGTACTTAGTTAACCTTCCCCAACTCATTTTCTTAGAGATTGAGAAATGCTTTAAGAAAAATGAGAAGGAAAGCGAGACACTCCCCTTTCCATGTCTCATCCACAAGCTATACAAAAGGGAAAGCATAGCTCACTACTCTAATGATGTGATTTTCCATGCTCCTATCGTGTCCTGGTAGGAAATGATGAAGAACAAGGTATTAGCTAAGCTACAAGAAGAGGAGCAACCACCGCCCCCATCACCTGTAGCTCCAGAGTCTACACTAGAGATGCTTGCAGCTGCAGAATGACTAAGGAAGCTTAGAAAGTAGTAGCTACAACAACATGAAAGTCTTGCAGGTGGTGGGGAGTTATCTATCTACTATCCAACCATGAGTCACTTAAACGACATCATAAGGATCATCAGTTGACTAGACAATGAGACTACCCTACTATTCTTTGCTTGAAGAAACCAAGCATCTACAAGATCCAATCGAAATATTGAGGAGATCATAGTGTTCATTCCTAGATAAATGTTTCTTGAAATTTTAGGAAATGCCATAGCCTTCTTGGTCATGTTGGATGAAGGTGAGGTGGAAACTATCCTAGTGATGTAGCACAAAGGCCAAGAAATAGAAGTGGAAGTGATGGATGAGAGGGTTGCTAAAGCCCTAAATGCCCCTATGATAGGCATACTCAATATTTCCACCATGGAAAACATATATGTATCCATAGGAGTAGAGAGTGGTTAGATGAGCACTACCCAACATGATGAGGTGTTGGAAAGATTGGTTGGAGTTGGGTAACTACTTCCAAAGATCTTTGATCTTCTAGATGATATCACTACAAACTAGTTGTAGTTGCTTGAGACAAGGGGCAAGTTGGTAATCACCAATGCACAACTTGAGAAGGCCACCATAGTCAATCGACAATTAGTTATCAAAGTTACTAAGTTGTAAGCCTATCTTTCCGACCCTGTCATTCATAGACCTAAAATTACCAAATATGAAGCTTTCTAACAACTTCAACTAAAACTTCAATAGGGTGAGAATGTAAAAGAGGTAGTGATCTTCAATGCATCCTTATCAAAAGCTATAGCTTTCAACACCAACTAGGACTTATCGCAGGTCTGAAAGGAAAACTTGATCCTCACGAATGATAATCTCCACCTACACAATGTTGAGAAACAAAAATACTAATTGGTCAAGTTGATACATGAGCAACTTGCCAAAGGTGAACTTGGATCTAAGGAGGTTGGTAGCTAAAAATCATAATATCTTAATGAAGGAAGTTCACACTCTTCACTAGAAGACCGATGTCGAGGTAACCACTTGGAAGAATGAGGCCTTGAAGTTTGAACATGTGAAAAATTACTATAGTGACAAGGTTGGCCTACTCAAGTAGGTCAACAAGGAGATCAAATTGGTGAAGGAAAAGATGAATGAGGCTCTCCAACACCTCCAACAATGAGGAGATGTATCGTAGCCCATCTTTGATGGACTAAACACATATAACAAGGTAAAGATTCACCTACATGAGTTGCAAATTAAGGAAATGACATAATATATGGAGCTTTCCAACCTTCATTATGCAAACTTGGTAATGCTAATAATGGGGAGGTTAAGATCTAAATTGAAGAAGAAGGTGGTTAGTTCCAACCTCCTCTATGAGGCAGAATTCAAACTCCACAAAGATAAAAAAAGTTGGAGACAACCAACATAGAGCTTAAAGTTCTCAGGAGTAGATTCACTATCAATGATTTGTTGCTTAGAACCTAGTAAAAAGGATAAATGATAACCAAGAGCTGCAGAATCTTGTATGAATATTCAAAATAAAACGTAAAACCTTCATAGCCTAGTTTATCAACACAAAGGAATTATTTTCTTCAATGCCATGCCTGTGGGACATTCCTACATTGGCCCACATCAGTGAATCCACATGGATCATTTATGATCCACAAGGCAAGGAAGAAAAGATGAAAGCATTACTGGGGTCTTTCAAAATTTCAATAGTAGCAAGTTAGCCTTAATCTCCAATAGCATCGAGATAAGATGTAGGACCATCAAAGCCACATGAGCCTCTACCTCTAGGCGTTGTCTGAGAATTCATCACATCTTTGGCTATTTTTTAAGCACATGCTAAAATTTTGTAAGGTGTTCAATTTTGTTATAATGGACACTCATTTTTGTAATAATGTACAATCTAGCACTCAAAGATAGATAGAGTTTGTTAGTTTGTCTTTCTATTAATAAATTTCATACTTTTCAATTTTGTAAGAAACTTGATCCCACTTTTGTTCACTCGAGGATGAGATTTTAGTCAGTCGTGGGGGTATGATGAATAGTCAATAAGAAGGTTGTGTTAATGTATGCCTATCAACATAGTCCCATTGACATATCTCCATTGATACATGCTAGGATGCGTTGATGCAGATACATACACATCGATGTGGTTAATGCCTATATAAATGCACTCACCTCTCACATTTATGGCACCTTCTTAGTCATAAAGTTAGCCAACTCTTGTAGTTTCTTTCTCTAGAGTTAGAATATTTTCCCTCTGAGTATCTGCAGTGTGGATATATGAGATTTGTACAGAGTTTTATTTGAGTGCTCATGTACTTGGACACATTTGCATTATTGTCAATAAAATCGATATTTTCTACATCCATTACAACACTTACACTAGTTTACTGTTTCTATTTAGCATTTTGCTTTCTATGCACTTTACACATGTGTTCTATAATAATTAATGAAATTAATCATAAACACATGAGTACGACCATTTCAAGCATAAAGTATTAATGCTTGGTAATCCCAAGTGTAGATATTTGGTACACCCAATAATAACCACTTGGTAATCTAGTAGTGTTAATACTAGTTCATGATGTGTAAGGTATATGGAAACAAATACTCCATGTTAGGATAGATAGTTAATGAAACAATCAATTAGTTAATTAATCTAATTATTACATCCTTATTTAATCATCTAGTTATTAGGATAAAAATCATTAAAAATTTATAAAAATACATATTTTATGTCTTAACCACACTTAACCATATGTACAGTTAGACACAAGTGTGGATTAGAAAGATAATGACCTTGCAACTCCATGATTTAGCATTTAGAAGTATTGGCCACTTGGGAAACTAAGTCTATGGAATTTGACCAGATCGCTAGTGCACGCTTGTAATTTGTATGGTTGGTTGTAGGGGATACCCACCACTCATCAATGTATCCATTTAGAAACTATGATTTGTCATCTATTTGTTAAACCTTTAGATCTTTATATGTTGCTATGAGGAAAATGACCTTGAGCATTTTAAATCTAGCCATTGAAGTAACGATTTCTTTAGAGTCAATGTATTTCTTTTATTTGAATGCTCTTACCACAAGTCTTGCTTTATGTGTTACGACTTCTCTTTTTTCATTGTACTTTGTTTTATACAACCACTTACAATAAATAACCTTTTTATCTTTTGGTTTGTCCACTAATTCCCATGTGTTATTTCTTAGGACGGCATTCTACCCTTTGTCCATGGCTTCTTTCGAAACATTTAATTTCATGGCTTCATTGACATTGGTTGGTTCACTTGAGACTATTGAATATGCCATATTTGTAATATTGTGAGATCTTGTAATTCTTCTTTTAAAATTTGTGTCTAGCATTTGAGTGTGATGATGGTCTCTTTGTACCCAAGGTTTTGAACTTTGATATGTATCTAATTTCTCTTGCTATTTGAAAAAGTCACTTGTATAGAACTTTGTCTCATCAAATATAACATCTCTTGAAACATGTCATTTTTGATTCATTAGGTCGTAGTACCTAGATTAATTGCTATGAGAATCATAACCAAGAAATGATATGTTTCAAGAGATGTTATAATTGATGAGACAAAGTTTAGGGCAAGTGATTTTTTTCAAACAGCAAGAGAAATGAGACCCATATCAAAGTTCAAAAGAGCAACTTGCCAAGTTACTAACAAAAATCTTGTCTCATAGAATCAAGTACCTCAATGAATTTATAGGAATTCAGAACAAGACAAAGAAAGAAGAAAGTAAAAATGAAGAATGAAGACTACCTTCCACTCTAAGGGATTGTCGGTTCTTTTTAGTAGAGGACAATAATTTTTGTTTTCATTATATAATAGGATTTTATTTTAATAAAATATAGGAAATTTCAGATTGATGAATAGTTGTAATGTTATTTTAGTCCCAATCCATATATATATATATAACTTTAAGGTTATTTTGACATTGGGACTATATCGTATTATTTTTAGTAAACATTGCCTCACTTGTCACAAATATATATTCAAGGCATCTCTTAGAAATTTGTATCATAGAATTATCAATGCAATTTTAGCAAGAATTTGATGATTTAATTATCAATTCATCAACATCATTATCATTGTTTTCTTAATTTTGAATGTTGAATAGTCAAAATTGGGGGCATTCTCTATTTCAATCATATCTTCATCATTTTGCAATATTTTTCAATGATTCTAGATTTATTTGAAAGCTAGAACAGGTGGCCAAGTGTAGTTAAAATCTCATTTCAGCATCTTTCACAATTTGCAAGATATTTGATCTAAGATTTGGAAGATTTTTTAAGTCCTGAAATTTTACCAGAATGAATGACGATCAATGATTGAATCATTTCTCCCTCATCTCACAATGATTTGATGTGATTTCACATTTATTTGAAACTTAACAACTTTTGAGTTATCATCTCTCAAAGTTGCATTACTAAAATTACCACAATTTTTGATAGATTGGAGAGAACATAATATAACTTCAACTTCCGAATATCTTTTATAATATTTCCTTTTTCCAAATCGGAGACAAATTCCTAAGCTTTCTAAAAATAAAAAGTTTATTAGCTAATTCATTATGAAGTCAAGATAATCAAGTAATTCTTTTGCTACCTAAAATTCCTTCATTTGGTATTAGAGATTTCAAACAAATCTAAAATCATATCAAATTGTTGTGAGATGAGAAAGAAATGATCCAATCATTGACTGTTATTCATTCTAGTAAAATTTTGGGACATAAAATTAGCCAAATTGTGAAGCAAATATCTTGCAAATTGCAATAGATATTGAGATGAAATTCTAACTGAACATAGCCACTTGTTCTAACTTTCAAATAAATCTGGAATCACTACAAAATATTTCAAAATGAATAAGATATGATCAAAATAGTGAATGCCCCTAATTTTGATTGTTCAACTTCCAAGATTGAGTAAATAATGATGAATGATATTGATGAATATTGATAAATTGATGACTTGATGATGAAAAGTGAAAAGCGTAAAGGTTCCTAGATCAAATTTGAAGGCATGAAGTAATGAATATATTGTTTTGTTTTTTAAAGCAAAGAAAGTACAAGAAAATATAATTTGGACAAGATAATTAAAGGTTCTTAAAGTAGCATTGTGTAACAAGATCCTACTACAACAAAAGTAAAAAGGACCAATAGAAGAGTACTTTTGAAATTAAAACCCTAGTGTAGGAAAGAAATAAATAAAATAAAATAAATCCATATCAAATTTGAAGGCATGAAGTGATGAATCCATTGTTTTGCTCTTTTCTGCAAAAAAAAAGTACAAAAAAAAATAAATTTGGCCATGTTAATCAACGGTCGTTAAAAGTAGTATCATGTAATGAACCAAAAGTAGAAAGAAACAACAACAGAAGAGCACTCTTAAAAAAGAAACCCTAGTGCAAGAACCATTAGAAGAGTACTCTTAAAATGAAGGTAGTTGAATAAAACACATAAGATATCCTTGATGCAGGTTACGTGTAAAGGTAGCAATAAACCCCGTACACAAGATACACTTGATGTATATTATAGGGGAATGTATGCACTTAACATTATCTTCATGTCAAAACTCTAAACAACAAGGTTGCTATGTCAAAAGTACCCACTTGTCATGTCTCCCGAACCTTTAACTCCAACCAAAACAACAACAACAACAAAATATATACTCACTCAAACAAACAAATAAAGTGAGAAAAAACAAGTTTATAATAAAAATAGCTATTTATAGTTATTATGATACAACACAAACATCAATTCAATCCTTTGCATTAGCACTATGCCCCAAATTTTATCAACATTGCTAGCACCATGTACTAAATTCAATCAACAACACATCAACATAACATTGCATAAATATATGTTAATTATTATGATTATTGCACCTTTTATGGCATAGAAGAAATATGATACCCTTGATGACAAGGAGTTTTTGAAAATGCCCTTCTCTTGCTAAATTTTTTTTTAAGACTTCTTATGCAAGGTAAAATGGCTTAGACTACTTGTTAACCCTGATTGTATATCATTATCTTCCCAATGAAAACTAGTAATGGCCTGTATGTTTGTATGATTAGCCTAGATGAGGCATATGATAATTGATATTATTATGGTCATGATTGCACTAAGTGAAAACATAAAAAATAATATTTAATAACTAATTAACTAAACATGAAACGAAATTCTAAATTAGCTTAAGCACAATAGTGTCCCTCTCTAACTTGCCATCAAAATCCTAAACATTCGCATCAACTACTAATTACCGAGAAATATCTCTGCTAGTTATCAAGCAATATCTCTGTTAGGTGTACAAGTGAATTGCTGCTACCAACCTGTTACGAGTTCATCGCGTGATACCTATTATATTTTGTATAAGCAGGACTCCGGAAGCCTACGGAATTTTATATAACGCATGCAGCAGGTCAATTAAGCAAACCGGAAATGAATGACGACTTAACAACATATCTTGTATACCTGAATTTTGCTTGAGTTTATCACCACCATTTTCACTCCTGAATTGTTGGAGTTGCCAAAAGACGATTCTCTAAAAAGCTACCAGAAAAGACCTTAAACCCCCCAACAACAGAATCGGCCTGGATGTCTGTGCAGACGCGCAACCAAATGGTACGAGAGACACTGAAGCCGTGGTTTTCCCTTCATCCTTTGGTAATAACAAACTTTTAAATTCTTTTCAAACATGCCATGGACTTTTGTGTTCTAAGAAGCATCAAGAAAACACACCGTTACTAATACAACATCAAAATAATACATTCTCATCCATATTCTACTTAATTATAAAATAAGACCCACGTTTAACAACCGTCGAAAACTTGAAGACTAAATTCTGCGAGTCGTGGGGACGTGCAGTGGAATGTATAAGATGGGCAGGGTTTGAACAAATGGGTCCTGGAAAATGCACAAATGAAAAGACCAAGAAAGGCAAGTGTAACCACAAAAGATTGTATTAAGGTTGCTCTTTGTGAAAAATTTCATAAAGTTGACCTTTCTCTGCCATTTGTTCCAAGACATCCACACCACCAACGAATTTGCCCTGCAAGAATATTTGTGGGAAAGAGGGATAACCAGTGTAAGCCTTTAAGGCTTTTCTCAAGCCACGGTTGTGATCATCGTCAAAAACATCCACTGTTTCACAATCTATCATCTGCTCACGAAAAATATGCAACACATTTATGGATTCAGCACACATGGGAGCATTTCTAGAACCTCTAATGAAGGCCAGGGCCTCATGTTGTTGGGAGAGTCTATTTATCAACTCTTGTACAGGTGCATCAAAGTACATGAAAGGTTCCTCCCTCAGCCGGAGGTCTTGCTTCTCAGGGATCTCCTTGACAGACCAAGTGGGATCCCCTGCTTCATTGCCATGGGGAATTCTACATGCTCTTTCCATGAACTCATGCATCCATGCACTCCAGGCTTCATACACTTCCCTCTTCCTTGGACTGTTCACCACTGCAATCTGCATTGCCAGTGAGCATTTCATGAACCTTCATGTTAGAGCAACGCTAGGACAGAGCTTGAGTAACAGATTTTCAAGAGAAATCAAAAAGGAAGGCAAAAGGTGAAAACCACGTTCATAATAGGACATGTATAAAAATGATGCTTTTCTTTCATAATTCAAGCTCGTTCTTGATGAAAACTACTGACTTTTATGTGCCAATTGCAAGGAATGATGAATGGGTACATAAAAACTTGACACTACCATGAGATGTACTTTTATTTTTCATTTCATTTTCAGACTAGAGAACAATATTATTACAGCTTCAGACGTTAATTTGAATCATTTGATTACACTGGTATATACCCAAATCTGTAATATACGCCTGTTTGACTCTTTGGTGTGTCGAAGTAGAAGGCTTTTAAAACTTCAAGTTACTGAATATACCGAAATTTTTGGGAGAAAAAACACAGACACGCTGTGAGTTGATACCATTCTTGTCCCATCCATCAATAAACATGATAATTCTTTTTTTAAAAAATAAAGGAAACAAAAGAAAAAGAATAAATTCTTTGTTCCTCGCAACATGAAACCACACTAGTTTTAAGTCTTCTCTTCACAAATGATGACAATGAAACATGCTTAAATAATTAAATTGTCAGCTCTGAAAATTCTTGTTGCAGAGAGGTTTAAATAATAAAATACATAAGAAAACTTCTTACCTTATGCTAGGCATGCATAAGGGGAAGAAAAGATACGTAAATGTCTATTATGTGTCATCGAAGGGCATCGCACAAACATGTAACACACTCACTGCATGATTAGGCGATACGAATATATCCCCAACAAATATAGTCTAAGCTGAACAGGTCCAAATAAGAAATTTTATGCACTGTCTAAACTACCTCTGCAGTAGTAACGAATTATCTCGCCTTAAACCTTATACTGAACATATTACGGAGGATCATGTATAGTTTGCACATTCCTTAATCCTACTTGAACTGCTTGATCTCGAACAATATCTTAGGATTATGAACTTCCAAGAAAGTTCAAATATTTGACAGCTTCTATTCCACATTTAGTGCAAATGAAAGTTATGACTTCTCTATTTCTCAGCTTAATAATTTCTGAAGCTCTCCTTTCTCTGCCATTTCAGTTATGATGTCAGCTCCTCCTACCAAATCTCCACTCACAAAGATTTGGGGAAATGTAGGCCAGCCACTGTATACTTTTAAAGCTTCCCTCAAACCAGGGTTGTGCTCCTCATCTAAAACATTGACAGACTCATAATCCACTCCCAGATCATTCAATATAGTCAAGACTCTATGAGAAAATCCACACTGTGGAGCTGTCCTGGAACCCTTGATGAAGGCTACTACCTTATTTTCTTTCACTAATTTGTCTATCAACTCTTGCAAACTCACAGTCAATTGCACATGCTGGCCAGGGGTAAGCCGGAGATCAGCCTTAGCCTGTCTGGGCCTTCTTACCCACGTTGTATTTCCAGATTGGTTACCAACAGGTACTTTACCACCGGCTTTAATGTGTTCCTCCATCCATGTTTTCCATGCTTCAGTCAAAGTAGCCCGATCTTGTGCATCAACCAGAGCAATCTGTAAAATGACAATATTGCAAGAGAGATTCCAAATGACCTTTTATTAGACAAAAAAATAAAAACGTCTTCCACCCAACATATTGTTAGTACCCACTAGCAAAAACTAGGTCAACAACGTTATAGAAGAAGTGTCAAAACTTTCTCTGCTTTGAAGGAAACCAAACAAGAATTTACTTTAGAAAAAACAAAAGAGATATCTACACACAAATCAGAATGCACCTATTTGATAAAGCTTTTTCTTTTTGTTCAAAAACAATTTTAAGAAAATTATATGATTTGCATGGCTATTGTCTGACCATGATAGTAACAAAAACCAATATGCTAACAAATTAAAGATTGCCGATTCCAGCTTAATTAAAACTTCGAAATTACCAAGTGCATGTCCTACCAGAAACCCATGAAACCAAAATTTCTGAGAAAATGACCAGCAATGCGGGAAAAATCAGAACATTCTCTACTCATTACTGACATGAATTAAAAAACCCTACCTTGACTGATCCACAGAGCTCTGGAACATCCCGGATATGACCCAGAACGGACTCAGATATCCTTCTGGAAAGGCCGATGAACTGAACCTCACCATTCTTGTCAAGCATGGCATATACTCCCGTAGCTGCTGGAAGCTTCTCTGCAAGTCTCCTGGGGTTCTCGGTCAGTGCTAATGCCTGTGTCTCTGAAATTTTTTTCATTTCTCCTGAAGAACAGACCACTCTCAGGCCAACATTTCTTGAGCATTTTCTGAGACCGAAACTGGCTTTCGGCCATGACCGTTGCTGTGCACGTGACAGGCATAAAACGCGAGCTCGGGCTGATGAAGAAGAGGAAAAAGAAGATAGCTCCAGGGACCTTAATTGTGCAGCATACCCACAAACATTTGCAGCCGAACCCATGATGCAGCAAAGCAACTCTGCAGCTCCCGCAGGGCAAATACTTGCTATCCAACTCCTAGCAGATATTTATAGAAGTGGCAAACTGGCTCTTGAAGATATTGAATTCAACTCGTTAATCGCAAAACGTTAGCACAAGGCCAGGATGAGGACGATGATGACAGAATAGCGAAACGTTGGATTCTAATTTTTTTATAATTATGTGGAAAATGGGCTCTTCTTCTCTCAATGAGAATAGTTGAACTTAACCTGGTCTACGAAAGAAACGTAAATTGGGAATCGCTAGATTCTATTTTGTTGAGTTTCATTATCCATCTACGCGACACTATGGTAAATGTTGAGCAATTGTTTTGAGATAAATGCAACGTGGCATAGTTGGCCATAAAAAGTAACATTCATGTCTTTAATTTATTGCAACTTCTTCATAGTTGTTAGAAGTAGTGTACAATGCTCTACTTACATGAAGATAAATGTATACAAAGTTAACCTATTTTTATTTATGTTTTTGAGTTGATGGGTGGATGTAAACTATTTTTACCTAAACTTATCTTTATTTTGTATAAATATCTTTATTTTCACTATAGAGAATGACTTTCAAAGTTCTCCAAGTGTAGCCCCAATCATTTCCTATAAATTGTAAGGTCATACATGAATGAAATAAATTGCTTTTAAGCAATAAAGTTCTTGTTACAAATTCCTCCAAAACTCTCTACTCTCCCAATAGTTCATATTTCATCGAAATCTTGTTCTCATACCATTAACAGTCTACATTGTCATCAAAGTTGTTTACAACATTATTTCTTCTTTTAGCTTGGAGATTACCTCCATTCATTATTCATTCTCAATAGGTTATGTAAGTCATCAAGCTCTTTTATTAGCAATTCAAACTCATTTATTTAGGTATATGCCATCAAGGTCTTATAGTTCAAAAACTCAAAGGTCTCCTATAAGTTTTATTTGATCTACCATTAATATCAAGAAAGAAACACTAAGTTTTTCATTCTAAACGTCAAAGCATTCCAAGGCAAATCTACACACACAAATTTCGTAAAAAGATGATAATCCAAATTTAAGATATCAGCAATATATATATATAGACTGTGCAGCAATTCAAGAAGAAGGTTTCAACAAAAATAAGTGCATAACCTTTACTACCTTATTGTCTTTATAATTTCCAAAATAAAAATTAAACCTTATGATGAGCAATGAAGCATCCAACACTCTACCATACAAGTCACGAGTGTTCACGCGTGGTCAAATTGTAATCTACGAATGGATAATGTAATTATGCTAGTAATTGATGTTAAGTTCGTGATCGTTGTCTTCTCGCTTTGAGCTAGTAAAGTTCAAGTGTATGGCTTAGCTCTTAATGATGCGTATGGTTAACTAATGTTGTAGGCTCTTAATACTCACAAAGATAAACATAGTTGAAGATAAAAGTCTAAGTCTAATTAATGCATAAATCCAACTTAGTCTATTGCGATGGATATCCAATCTTGGTCTACCGTACAAGCCTTGGATTCATGTAGTTATCACTAGGATTACCAAGCAGTATTACTATTGAGTGATTCAAGCAATGCCACTACTGAGTTACCAGATAACTACACTTAGCGCTTGAAATTGATCATATCCATTCCACTTACTAATGACATGTAAAATAAAGTGCTTGGAATGTAAATGATTAACTAAGAAAACATTAAAATTTATGCTAACTAAACAAATGAAACTAAGGGAATGCTGCAATGATGGAAAGCAATCTCGATCTTTATTGCTATCATAAACTGCTTCCAAGTATAATTCACTTGTATAAAGATTTCAACAACTGCCAAACATCACACTATAGGCATTCACTCTCATTACAACTCCAAAATAAAACTACAATAGTTTTCCTAAGACTTGGAATGAAAAGTTATGGATTATGCACCTAAGTGCTAGTATTTGTAGGGCTATACACATCTCGAGACATCTCATCAATGATGATGTAGTATAGGTTATGACATCATATCTACAACATCGTTACTATGATATAGTAGATACGATATCACAGTGCAACAAAAATTGACTTTATCATATCCCCACGACTAACTGGAAACTTGTTCTCAAGTTAAAAAAAAATGAGGATAGAGTCCCTTACAAAATATGGAGGTAGATTTGACTTGACATGACTTACTAACTATTTACTTGACTTAGAATGCCATAGTGGTGTTTTTACAAAAATGATATAGTTACATGATAAGACAAAAAATAAAATTTGAAGTAGCTCAACGTAAATCATGTTCCAAGTGGTGGAGGCTCTTCCATCAACTTCTTCCCTTTGTTGTCAAGCTTCTAGAATTGATATCTATTTAGGAGCACCTAAAATTTCTTCTCTTCTATCCTTGCCTTTTTTCTTTTCCATATGCCCTCTGCAACCATATTTTCTTGGCATTAGTGTCTAACCTGGTTCAAATTTGTGCCACATTGGCTCCTTTTGTTTGAAATGTTGAGGGCCTTAGCAATTGCCTCTACTAAGTATGGCACAGAAACTCCTTCAATTTTAACTATAGCATATACTTGCTTATTCTGCCAGAATTGGTATGTTTCCCCTAGATATCACTCACCACTGTTAGATAGCGTAGGCCATGAAGGAGATGCATGGAGTTGCATCTTTATAGCTTCTAGATCAAACTCTATGAAAGGACCAAAATTCAACTCCACGATGACCATGGACATGATAGATTTTCCTTGTATTACTTGGAGGCATTCAAGAGATAAGGTGAGGCGTTGTCCCTATTCAGGTGTTGGTGGAACTTTTGCCTCTCCTTGGGCTAAGTGCTTAGTGGTAGGATTTTGTTGATGGATATTATATAATTAAGCTTCCTACTTCAACTGTTCTGCTTGGGAATTTTTTTCTTCCACTTGGCCTCTCCTATGGGCTCTTGGTCTCTTACTCCCATGTTAGAAATGTCCTTTAGCTACTAGTCTCTTTGGGGCCATCTACAATCAATAAGGGTTTGCAATTATTAGTGTGTTTAAATGGATTCTTAATAGTCTTTCTCTTCCTCATACCTTTGATTAGACCAAGTTATTTTTTTATTATGATTACTGATGAGTCATCATTGTATCAACCCCAATATCGGAGATATGCAATATCAGGTCCCAAGAAATGATGTTGGATATTTGATATCGTCTCTTTCGTGCTAGCCTATAAATACAACACTTGGGGTGCATGGTTGGAACATAGTTTTAGTTCTTAGTTGTTAATAGTCTTTCTTAGATTTCTGCATTCAAGTTCTATTATTCCTAGTGCATGCTTGCAGTGTGATGTTTGTAATTGTACAACACCTTTGTTCGAGTGTGACATACTTGGACACGTTACATGACTGGAAATAAAGATCAAGATTACTTTCATCATTGCCACATTCACTTAGATTTATTATTGCTTTAATTATTTATTTGATTTTTAATTATTTGCTATTTTCTTTAGTTAATGTTTCCATTTATTGCTATTTACTATTCTCGTTATTAAGTGAAATGAGTACGACTTAATCCATGAGCACTTAAGTGTAAGTACTTGGTAATCTAGCAGTGTAAGTACTTGATTAATCTAGCAGTGTATCGCTTGGCAATCCTAGTGGTAGTTACATGAAGTCCAAGGCATGTATGGACAATTAGGAATGGACACTTATCACACATAGGCGAGTTTAGATTTTATTTTCCATTGTTCATTAGCTTAGTTAATTTATCTCTTTATCATCATTAGGAGTAGCATAGAATTAGACATCATATGCCTCACTTGGAACTAAATCATATGTGACAAAGATACCACTAGTCCAAGTGGGAAGATAGCAAACTATGATCAAAGCATAATGATCTAGATGCCACAACTATGCATAAACGCTTGTGATTTGTATGGTTGGGCATAGGGGTACCTTGCCGCTCATCATTGGCACCGTTGTCGAGGATGGTGCTAGTTATCTAGATTAGTTATATTATACACGATCGCTATAAAGGTATTAATGATATATCCTTCAAAAAATATTAAATCACACACACCATAAACCAACAACAATGTCTCTTTCATAAGGAAGTGATAATGCATTGTATAATGAAAACATTCATTGAAGAACTAATGAGATCTATAGTGAGAAAAATTGGAGTGACCAACCTTGTGCAGGGGTTTCTTATGTTCATGATCACCTAGACAACACTCAAAGACTATATTCACCTAAGGCAAACAATCTTGGAGGACATGACATAAGTCTTGAACTAGGGGATGCCTCAAGGTGTAAGACCTCCTTGAAACCAAGAAATGGTAAATTAAGGGACCTTGGGGAACACCATAGAAGCCATGGCAATCCTTCTAGTTCCTCATCTTCCTCTTTCCTTTCAATGTCTAATTCTGACAAAGATGAACGTAGGTATGAAGATAGAGCTCTACTAAAGGGTCGAAATAGAAACAAAAACCAAACCCATAGGAACACTCATAGTCATCAACATGAACATAGACAAAACCATCATAATCAACTGAATAGAAATTTTCATCACAACCTGTCTAATAACAATGAACCCTTTTTGGCCATTCAGAGCCTAATGCAAATCATAGAGGCAATTAAGATATCTCACAGGCATTGCAAAGAGAGTTACCTACCTAGGCTTGATATGAATAATATTCCTAAACTTGTAGGAGGCAATGATTCAGATCTGCAACATCATTTACAAGCCTTCCATGATGCTTGTGCTTTCTACAACATTGAAAGTGGTTGGCAAAAGCTTAAGCTCTTTTCTAGGATACTATTTGATAGAGTCGAAGTGTGGTATAGATCGTGAAAACCAAATTCAATCCAATGATGGTCCACAATGCTGGAACTCTTTAACAAGAAATACCAAACCTATGTGAGGGTGTCCAACTTAGGGTGACAGATCCAAGAATGGAAGTAAGGACAACATGAACCCTTGGACATGGCCTTAGATAGATATTATTCCCTACTGAATAGATGCCTAGACCATGGTTTCTTTGAGGAAAGGTAACTTTTCCACATCATAGATGGGCTTCATAATGAAACAAGGGAGAACCTTGGAATGTATGCTCCAAGTTAATTATACAAGTTATAAGCCCATCAAATCCAAGAACTAATCGAGTGTGTGGCAAAAGAATAAGGAGAGATATGTAAATGGGAGAATGTCAAGAAATATCATTGGGACCCAACTCTTTAACAGAAGGAGGTCCATATCTATGGTAAGGAGAAAGAAATTGCTCTCGATAAGGTGATTTTGCAACAAACCTTGTTGATACAAAAGTTTATTAATGAACTTGAAGCAAAGTTTAATAGGATGTCGAAATGGACATATGAAAACATTACAACTCTTGTTGAGATGGTCCATGAGAGGATCATGCAAAACAAGCTAGGTGATCATAATAAACAAAGGATACAGAACCAAGACACAGCTAGTAATACTTTTTGGCAAACAAGAAAAATGGTTGACAAAAGTGAGGTTATAGACTCAACCACAAAAGAAAATAATGGATGTGAGATCTACATATATGACCATCAGAAGGGCTATTGCCCGATCTTGTTGCATCTACATGAGTATTGGGCAGGTGCCTTAAATTTGAAGTTTGTACAAAAACACATGCCCGAGAGATTCCCTCTTCCACAAGGTAATTATAGACAACCCCACAACCAACTATGCCATCCTAGGGGGAATTATTACCAACATCAACACTATCATCAACCACAGTGGCAATAGCCTCACTCATGGGGGAGGCCACCACCAAATAAGCCTTATCCTTCCTATCCATTGAAACCACACAGTTATTATGTTCAACATATTTTTTCTCCAACTAGTTCTACATCCTATACTTCAAATCATCACTACCACTCTCCTGAGTACCATCAACCCATGACATCTCTGGAGGGATCATCACCTTGCACCTCTTACCATTCATCCTACCCTTGATATTCTCATACTCCACCTCATCACATGCCATCACCAAGAAAACGAGAAGGTTTAGCACCATAATATTAACAAATGAATGTTACTTGTGCTACGAATGTACATAGACACGCTGACACTGGTAGATCTCAACTGTTACATTGGAAATGTCCCTTCTTTAGGAAAGGCCATACGATAAAGCAAAAGACTCATGGATCTACCACATCATCCAAACTAGCATAATGCCAATTTGGTGCAGTGCCTCCCTTTTCACCACCACCATCCTTTGATCCTACACAAGGATCACGATCCATCATTACTCCAATTCCAAACCCAAGTAATGAATCTACAAGTGTGGGGAGACCAACAAATCCATGCATACCATATCATGATCAAGGGTACAATTATGGGCCAAACATCTGTCACATTAACACACCTCATATCTTGACCCACTAGACATTTAACACTCAAGTGTGTGACCAATGATTTGTCTACCAATGGCTTGGGAATGAATGGCTACCAATGTTTTATACATGCATGGATCCTTGTCATAGCCAAATGTTTAGTAGTGAAAGTCACCCCCATTCTAATCTTCAAGATTCATAAGTGTTTTCTATCTTTTTATTTTACAATTTTTTGTCATTTTCTCATTTCTTAATACAATTTTTCTTATTCTTTTCAAATTTTTCTATTTTTTGTTTTCATCCTCTTTATTAGTAATCTGGCTTGTGAATAAAACAATCATGTAGCTCATTGAGGTAAGATTTTCTTTATGTAGTCAATTCATAAAGGATAGATTATTCAGACATTGAGACCATGTCATCCATCCACTCATTCCATTAATAAGAGGTTCTTACCCTAGTCATAATGATATTCTTTCCATCATCCAACCTAAAAATAAATTCATAATCATTGTGTCTAGGTAGAAGAATGTAGAACCAAGGTGAAATGTAAGGGGTGTGACATCAAGGGGATTTGTGGATTCTCTTTGGCCACTTCTGTATGTTCTATCATGTTGTTGAGGTTGTAATTATATCCTTGCAGATCTAACAAAAAATGGAAGTAAGAGTACCATAAGAAGACATTGAATAAATTTTATGGGTCCCATTGGAAAGACATGTACCCATGCTTGAAGGTTGAACTTCCATAAAAAAAATCCATGTGTGCCATAAATAAGCTCTTCCCTTGGACAAAACACCAGGTGATGTTACTCCTTGCAGCTATGATAGTCTTATGGTTGTTTGTTGATGTGATGAAATAATGCGATGTTGCTCAAATGTGGTTTGAATCTTGGAAAGAAGGACTTATGATTATTTAACCATTAATAACACACAAGGATTCATTGTGCCCATGGTAAGGCACCTCATGTCCCAATGTCTACAATCCTTTCTATAGTCCATCTCATCTCGTTGTCCATTTGATCCTAACGTGTGGTTTTATGTAACATAGAGTTATCATCTCAAATTGGTGGTTTTAACATGTGTGTTTTGTTGCACAGGTATGTATTACATTCAACCCCTTTAGTGCATATGGACATTTTTAGGTGTGGTTACACAAGAGCATCATAGGCTAGAACCTACTTTAGGGAGGATCCACTTGTCTAACTTTTGTGACTTGTACTTGTTTAACACAACGACATCATTCTTCACCTTCCAAGCACTTAATTATTACATTTTGTTGTTTCCCTTCTCATGTAACTTGATCTGTTTACAATCTCAATTTCAATTCCCTTTTTCTTGCTTCTTCTACAGCTTTTCACATCAATGACCCCACCTTCTCACACTTTTAGTGTCTTAAAGTAATTTTCCATTTACCCTAGAACTATAGAACTAATCTCAAACCTTCCAACCAATCACAGAGCTTCATTTTCCATGCTTAGTTGCCCCATTTAATGCATAGTCTTGGACCCTGATATCAAGTACTCGATATCAGGTGGGATGCGACGTCAGATACCCGATATCGGGTGGGATGCGACGTAAAATACCTAATATCAGGTCACATAAAACCTATATATATGATCCCCATGGTGCCCAAACTTCATTCTCATCATTTGCAACTAGGGGAGTTGTTCAAATTTTCTCTCATGACTTAAAGGTTTGTGCACCTACTTTCCACTTACGATATTTGGCTCTCTACTACTTCGATTTCTATACCATTTGAACTTATCTAAACCTGGAGTGTTCACATTAGTTGCGGGGGGTGCTTGCATGAAAAACTTGTGTCACTTTTCCAAAATTTTCTATCATCCAAAGGATATTCTAAGGGTAAGAATGCTAAAAACCATAAGTGTTATACTGAAAAATGAATTTTGGTAAAGCTAGAAACCTTAATCTTTTTACCCAAGGGACCATAACCATTATAATAAGTCACACATAAGGAAAAAGGAACCAATTGCGAAGGATCATAAAAGATAATAAACACTTTTTGGGATTTTTCTTGAAAAGTTTTCTAACTTTGCAATCATATGAACTAAGGTAATGAGTAAGGTATAAACTAATTGAAAAAGAACACAACTTTAGTAACACCCAATCTTTTCTTGATTATAGATGGCTCCAAAATGAGGAGCATAAGAAGAACCTTTGCAAAGAGTAGCCAAGCACCCATGAGGTGGCTGAGGCCAACAAGGCGAATGTGGAAAGCATGAGGAGCAGGAAGCCCAATCATTCAACATAGAATGCCCTGTCATAGGACAATTAGTCCAAGGAGAGGCTATAGAAATGTAGGCCCGCATGTAAGAACAACGTCTCACATTGTCCCTAGAATGCCTTGAGGCCATTCAAGAAAAGTTCATGTTGACCATGGTCATCATGGAGATGAATTTCAGCCTATTTATGGAGTTTTCCTTAGAAGTGGTTCGGATGCAACTTTAGGCATCATCCTTGTCACCCATTCTTTCAAATAGTGGTGAATGGTACCTTGGTGAAACCCACCAATTTTAGCATAATAAAGATGAAGGCACCACTGTAAACATCTGTGGAGTTAATGTCTCTTTCTCAGTCAAGGCAATTACAGTAACTCTTAAATTACCAAAAGAAGGGGCTAAAGTAGCCCATCTGTCCACCAAGTCTGATCCCCACACTAGAAAATTATGGCTAAGATAGGCATACGATAAAGAAGACAAAACATATAATGAACTAACTATGGAAGAGAGGACATATTTCAAGATTGGTACATACCATCTCTTCCCAACCAAAGGGCTTAATAGGATCTCAACATTTGTGGCCAAGGGAAGTACTATTTTAATGGGAAAATACGTGGTCAACCTTCCTTAGTTCTATTTCACAGAGATTCAAAGATGGTTCAAGGAGAAAAAGGTAGGGAAACCAACACTCCCATTTCCTTGCCTAATCAGAAAGTTATGCAAACATGCTAGAATCCTAGGCTATATCAATGATATCCCCAGGAAGGCTTAGAATGCCTCTTTCACCAAACTTTTCAAACCTACAGCACCAAGAAAAGATCTTGGTGAAGAGCAAGAACCAGAGAAGGAAGTAGAGCTAGAAGTAGAAGTACAACGTAAGCCTGAATAGTGCCCAGAAACTCAAGCTCTACAACTACTATCACTACAAGATTACTAGCCCTCAATGAGTCATCTATAGAAAATTGCTGAGGTTGTCAATTGGGAAAGCAGAGATGAGTCTAATCTCTTCAGAGTAATCAATGATGTCGTATAACCCATTATTTTAACCAATCCAACAAGGGGAGAGATCTCGTTGCAATTAGGAGGAGGATCCTGGTGGTTCAAGAAAATCTCTAGAAATGTCGCATCCTTCCAAGTGATACTTGAAACTAGAGAATGTTCCATAGTTATGGTAATGTAGCATTATGATGAAATATGTGCAATAGAAGTGATTATGGATCACATCAAAGAATCGTTTAATATGCCTATTGTGCCCCTAGTAGATCTTATTAGGACTAGAGATGTGTAGATGTTAGTAGGGACTTCGATGACTCTTATGATGCATGAGGATGCACTTGATCATTTGCTATAGACAAGGCATGTGATGACCACCTTATTTGAGATCCCGAGTGATGTCACTATAGCACAATTAGACCTCATAGCCACCAAAGGAAAGCTAGTTATGGCTGAAGTTACGGTGGAGCATGCAGAAGTGGAAGTGCAGAAGTTACAAGAAGAGTTGGCCACCATGAGAGTTAAACAATGGAACCTTGCCTGGTTTGTTATGCTTGACTAGCTAGAACAATTCAAGATGAAGCTGCTAGCCAAGTTGACTAAGGAGAGCATAGTTGCAGAACAAGAAAGGAAGAAGGTAGTCTAGAATGCCTTAGCTACTGATGCACAATCCTATGCATATAAAAAGGCATTGACTATCGTGCAAGAGGAAAATAAGTAGCTTGTTGCCAAAAATTCAAGGTTGATGACAAGCGGCAAGGTACCCCTATGTCCAACCATATGAATATAAGTGTTCACGTGTGATTCAGTCAAACTTCGAGGATTAAGTGCTTATGCACCTACATAGAACAAGGATGAGTTATGCAGTTGTTGTCTTCCCAAGCTTACTTGTAAGGCACAATTGTATGGTTAAGTAAACATGAGGTGTATGATTTTTATGTTTTTATTTTATATTTTTTATCCTGGTCTTCTAAGTGTGTGAAATGAAAATATTTAATTAACTAATGGGTTTTGTAACTCTAATGTGAATCAAATCCTAACACCGGCATCTATTACCACTCTTTGGACACATCCTAAACTAGTGTAACACTACTGGGATTACCAAACGCTAGTTGTTACTAGGTTACCAAGTGTTCCACGTATGCTCGAAGTGGTTGTGCTGAGTGTGCTAATTCATTGATAATTGATAATTAATAATTCTCTGGAAATAATATTAATTAACTACTAAAAGCATCAAATAATAGTAAACAACATTAAATGCAATAATTAAACTATTCTGAATGTTGCAAGGTTTATCACAAAGTTCGTCTTTATTTTTGGACATAGGGTGTGCTTAGGTACACAATGCTCAAATAAAGATTTGTTCACTCTATGACTCATACTGCAGGCACTTAGAAATAATTCTAACTCTGGAATAGAAAAACTATAAGAGTTCAGCTAAGGGACTGAAAAACTACCCCCCAAGACCAAGTGCCCCTATCTCTTATTTATAGCCAACAAGATAGGCTTCGACATCGTGTGTCTGATGTCGCTTGGCCCATCCGATATCGTGTATTCGATATCGAGGATTTGATATCATGGGTCCGATATTAGGTCACTTATTTGGTGACTCATCATACCCCCACGACTAAATGAAAACTTGTCCTCGAGTTCCTTATAAAATATTGGGAAGCTATGGGATTATTGACTGAACAACAACTAACAATGACATGGAATGATAGACTCAAAGTGCTCAGTGAACATATTGACAATGTATTACAACATTAGTGTTCATAACCATTGTGGTGAACATTGTACATAGATGACATCCAANGCTCCCTCCTATCCTAGTACATTTTTCATGTAATCAACATCTACACACACAACACAATTAGGAATTAGCAAGGATAGATAAGATATAAAGTAGTTAATACCTTGCCTCGATATGAAGCACATTGGCTAGGTTGTGGGTATGGCAGATACTAAGTTAGAGGTTTGTAATTGATAACTACCCAAGGTGTAGAGGTGAGATAAGTAATGGAATGAAAATTTTGCAACAAGCCCCCATGACTAAGAGCAAACCTCTAGTAGCAATAGGATGGAAAATGAAAGAAAAAGGAACATAAGAGAAATAACAACAGTGAAGCCAATAAAAATGCATAGAAGGGAAGAGAAAAACAAAAATAGATGTCATGGATAGGGTGAAATGAGAAATAATTAATTGCAAGAAATGTTTAAGGGAAAGAACTTAACAATTTCTCTAAAAAGGAATGCTAGTGGGTCCTCCCCGAAGTAGGCTCATGCCCTTTATGCCCTGACAAACCCATAAACCAAAGATTCTGTAGGCTCTAGGAATGACATATGAAGATAATAGTTAAGAATTCACCCACAAGAATTTACCAAAGAATAACAATGTGCCAACCAAGATATAAACTAATCATAAAATCGGTAATGAGGTGGAATACAGGAAGTAAGATGGAAGAGAAGAGAGAATGGAATGGAATCCCAAAATCAAGGTTGTGTAAAGTCCCTTGTGTATTATGTGGTTAAGGTAACTTAATAAAATTCAGTCCAAATCTAGATTAAAACTAACCATATCTAGTGACCTCGCATCAACACACTTGACCAACCCATCCTCCTGAAGCAACAAGAATGCTTTCATAGAACAACCACCATTCCAAAAAGAGAAGAATAGAGAAATAGGAAGTGAGAAAGGGCCTTAGTTAGAGAAAACCTTTAGGCATGAGTAACATGTCTTTCCAGTGCCATAACCAGTGCTTGTAGCCCATATTCCTTTATTATGTCTAAGGGATGTGCTTTGAATTCCCACCCATTTTTTTTTGGGAGAGAACCACACCATGCAAAGACTTATTTGATTTATTCAACTTCCTGATATTAGTCAACAGTGGAATGGTGAAAATCCTATGACAAACATCTAAGCACTCAAGAGAATAGCCAGCACAAATGTATCAAATCCCCTTGAAGTCACACCCTTTTCAATCCATTTGAATCTTTCCTTGGTTTGAAGAATGCCAAGCACAAATTTATTAATAGGTTTGATTAGAAAAAAGAGACAGTACACTTCCAAAACAAAGGGAGACCATAGAGTTGAATGGATGAATGGATGACATGGACTCATTGCCTATTTTATCAAAAGAAACTATATCCTAGTATCGGCATTAAAAGTCAAAGGTAAAAACCAAACACTAGCAATCAACATCATTATAGTATAACCCACTATCATGAGCACTTACTATGTGACGAGTGAAAATAAATCAAACAAAATGTAATAGAGAAAGAAATAGTAAAAATGTTAACAATGGTGTAAAACCAAAAAAAGGTAAAAATGAAAAATGTGTAAAATAAAAAAAATAAAAGAAACTGAGGGCTTAGAATAATTAGCATTGGTGGACATCTCCCCCATGATTGAGTTGGAAGGAGGAGATCCGAAATAATGAGCAAGGTTGTCCATCAATAGAGGTAGTGTTAGTACTGGCCATTTTGGGCTCATGAAAAGGTTTGGTTTGCTGGATGTTGATCAATAATTTCTTATCTAGGCTTCTAGGTTTATAGATCATCATGGCCCTTGAAGGAAAAGTTTCATGAATGATATAAGGTCCTTCCCACAACGTTTGAAATTTAGTTCATTCTGGCACATGTGCGGGATTCCAATAAAGAACCCTATCTCCTAGTTGGTATTTGACTTTTCTAATTCTTAGGTCATGGCATTATTTGTTGAAGGCCTTGTGCAGTTCGTTGAATGACAGGGTGGCTAATTGATTTTCATCTAGCAAGTTAAGATTCATTAACCTTTCTTTTTGTGCTAGACTGAGGTCAAGGTTAAGGTCACATGTTGGATAGGAAGTGTTGAAAGTTTACCATACACTAACTCATAGGGAGAATAGCCTATAGGGAGTTTTCATGTGGAGTGGTAGGCCCAAAGAGCATTGTTCAATTTGGTGCTCTAGTCTCGCCTATATTTGCTAATGGTTCATGTCAAAATTTTTGTGATTTCCCTATTGGTGACTTCGGCTTGATCATTCGCTTGAGGATGATATGGTATAGTCAGTTTATGCTCAACTCCTAAGAATTACATCAACTTCCAAAAAGTCACACCTATAAAATGTGTACCATTATTAGAAATAAGTGCACAAGGCATGCCAAACCTATTTACAATTTTTTGTTGAACAAAAAGTGCAGTGGTAGATGATGTACAGTCAGTAACAGCGGCTGCTTTTGCCCATTTTGTAAAATATTCAAGAACAAAAAAAATGTATGCTTTTCCATTAAACATTAGTGTAATAGGCCCCATAAAATCAATACCCCATATGTTAAATCTTTCTAAGGGTTGAATCCATTGTTTTGGACCCTCCATTCTAGTAGTCATTCCCCCATCATGTTGGCAGTGCTCACAAGATTGGACAAAATGATGGGTGTCTAGAAATAATGTAGGCCAATAATATCCTGCAAGCAAGATTTTAATGGTTGTTCATCTCCCAATGTAATGACCCCCACAAGGGCCCTCATGAGCATCTTGGAGAACTCGCAATTAATCTGCATCAGGAACACACCATTGAACAAAGCCATCAGAACATACCTTCTAAAGGTGTCTGTTGATTTCCATGAAATGTTTGACTCAGTAGAGAAATTGTTGTTTCTTTTTAATGTCCAGCCCTTGTGGTGTTTCTTGTGTGAGAAGATAAGTAAGAATGCTACTATACCAATTTGTATCTGTGGGTCATTGATTTTTTATTACACCTGCAAAGAGGAGTTCATTAGGGAAGTGATCAAAAATTGGGTATTCATCCTCTTTGTTGTCCCATTGCAACTAAGATAAATGATTGACAACAACATTCTCGGTGCCTTTACGATCTACTATCGTGAGATCAAACTCTTGCAAGATCACAAGCCATTGTATGATGCAAGGGCTCATTATTGGTTTATTCATAAAGAACCAAGTCGCACTATGATATGTGTGTACAAATACCTTATAGCCTAATACATAGTGCCTAAATTTCTCTAGTGCAAACACAATGGTCATTAACTATTTTTCTATTATGGTATAGTTGAGTTGTGCATTTGCAATACTTCAAATTTCATAATGAAGGAAGTAGGGACATTTGTGCTCATCTAACTGTGTAAGTACGACTCCTAAAGTAAAATTGGACGCATCAATCATTATATGGAACAATCTAGACCAGTCACGAGCTTGTAGAATGGGTGTTTCTACAAGCCTCTGCTTCAAGGTTTAGAAGGCTAACTCACATTCCTTGGTCCATTTAAAGGATACATCCTTTTTCACTAATTCTACCAACAGTTTTGTAATCTTTGAAAAGTTCTCGATGAAGCATCTATAATATCCAGTATGTCCAAGGAATGATCAGACATCTTTTACAGTTTCAGGTTGACGAGTGATTCCTTTGATGACTTTAATTTTTTTAGGATCTACCTCTATCCCTATTTGTGAAATTTTATGCCCTAATATAATGCCCTCTTGGACCATTAAGTGCCTTTTTTTGCCAATTGAGCCTTAGGTTGGTTTCAACACATCATTTTAGTACTTGCTCTAATCGGTCCAATGCTTGTTCAAAGTTCACTCCATAGGTGAAGAAATCATCCATAAAAACCTCCACACCATTTCCTATTTGCTGCTAAAATATACTAAGAACCAGATGTTGAAACGTTGCTGGAGCATTGCATAAGCTAAACAACATCTGCCTATATGTAAATGTCCCATAAAGACTCGTGAATGTAGTTTTGGCTTGGTCTTCTAGTGCTATTTGGATTTGATTGTACTCATTGTAACCATCCAGAAAACTATAATAACAATGCCCTACAATGGTATTTAAGACTTGGTCAACAAATGGTAATGGGAAATGATCTTTAAATTTTTCCATGTTTAGTAGCCTAAAGTTTATACATACCCTTCATTTGCCATCTTTTTTAGGCACAATGACTAATGGACTAACCCATTCACTATCAGTAATGGGGTAGATGAACCCGACCTTCAAAAGTTGTTCAATTTCTTCCTTAACTACTTGCTTAAGCTTTGGGTTTAGTTGTCTTTGCGGTTGTCATCAAGGCTTCATAGAGGGGTTAGTGTAAATTCTATGTTGGCATATCCTAGGATCTATTCCAGTTAATTTGGGATATGACCAAGCAAAGGATTTTGACCATTTGTTTACCATCTTCAACAGTCTTTCTTTTTGTTAAGGAGTGAGCCTAGCATTAATGATTACTGGTTTTCTGTTCTTGAGAAATGCATGCTCTATACTAGTGGGCAAAAATTTTAATTCAAGGGGCTCTTGCTTAAACTCATAAAGGATTTCCAACTTCCCATAGTTGATATTTTCGGTGTCAGTACTTGGAAGTTGGCGATGGACTTACTCTAATACATCTATGTTATCGATATAGGCACAAGTCAAGCTCTTAGTTGGTTCCATGCATAAAGTTGAATTGCTTTATAGGTCAGTTGTTATCCACTGGGTGCCTTCCTATCTTGTGGTTGCTGCATACAAACATCTTTGTATGATAGTTACTTATGCACATTGGTTGCATGCAAGCAATGTTAAGCATTGTACAAACCAGGACTTCTGCACATAGTTGCACCCTATGTCATTGTATGCGATACATGGAACTTTATTCTTCTCAATCCTTCCAAACGCATTTTCTTTTGATATATCTAGGAAAATATCACGTATTCCTAGGCACGCATCAATCGTACTTAGCCATGCTTTTCCATTATGATTAGGAAGTCCCCCTTGCAATGGTTAACTTGGATCACTAGGAAATCGGCTGGATACAACCACCTATAGACAGTGGTGACAATGTCCTCAACTAGTCCCAATGGAACAATGATGGACTAGTCAGCCAACTCTAAACAAATGTTACTCTTCTTTAGCGGAGGTAGGTTCTGGGCTTTATACATTTCCTAGGAGATCAAATTAACACCAGAACCTAAATCCAAAAGAGCTTTGCAAGGCTCATTTCTAGTGATTTGCAAATAAATAAGAGGACTTGTAGTATCAGAGAGTTTCCTAGGAAGATGGCCAACTTTAATCCAATTAGTGATGGCATGGTTTAACATGACAGTGTGCGTTGAGTGTGATTTTTGGTTTGAAGGAAGCTCTGAAGATTCAAATGATGATGAGGCATTTAGATAATTAGCCACTTGGGGTTGTAAGGACTTGGTTGGACTATTGGTTCTAAAGAAAGGTCTCTTCTTTGATCGGTTGTTTGAACCAAAAGTAGGTTGAAGATTGATAGCCCTTGTAGCGTTACGTTGCTGTGATTGGGTAGGAAGCTTTCCCTGTATAGTTGGAGCAGGTGGTAATGGAGCCAAGGGTGGAAGAGATGTAGATGGATGAGAAGAATAGTACGTATGTGAGGCATCACTCCTAGAGGAAGAAGTTCTATAGTACTCGGGGGTCTAGTAGTGAGGCTGAAGAGCAACGTGACAAGTAGAGTCACATGGATAGATCAACTACTGAACGTAATACCCGTAGGGGTCAAGTTGACGGTAAGGGTACTGTTGATGTGGTAGTGGAATTCCCCATGATTATGGGTGTTTCCATTGTTGATACTATTTGTTCAGTTGTGGTGGAGCTCCACTTAGATAATATGTCAAGGGTTGGTGGAACTGCCTTGGGTTACCTTAAGGATAAGGTAACCTTCTAGCTGTTTGTCATCTGTTTAATCGTGGATTTCGTGCATACACCCATACTCTTGCAGATGTGACACTACTAGGCAACATCCTTTAGGATGTTCATATTAGCATATCTCACATCCACCATCATTTTCTGTCTCCGAATCCACAACCTCTTCAATGATGGCAACCTTACCCTTACCCTTGTTATGTGCATACTTAGCTTCTTTCTTTTTCCTTCTCTCTTGGTTACTACTTTGTTCTCTAGACTCCTCTACTATTTTTAGGATAGTTTGAAATTTATTGTCTAGGGAGTTCCACATTTGATCCACCTTTTCCGATACTTCTGATGCAAATTTTTGAATGGGCAAAGTCTTTCTATTCACCATCTCTTCAAGTGGTGACTCTTCTTCATCTTCGCAAAATCTAATTTCCTTCTTTTGGAGGGAAAGATCTCTATTGTACTCATTTGCACTTTCTCTTTTTCTCAACTCACCTTCCTCCTTGGCAACTTACTCCAACAATCTTTGTATTTGATGGGCTCTGAGCTCAGATAGCCTTCCTTGGGCATAAGTCCCAAGGGCTCTTCATGTTTCATACCTAAGCCTGTCTATGAGATGACATAGTTTTTCCCTTTGTGAGTAACCATGGCCAAGGCAATGACGTAATAATGAGTAATATCAGCCCATGGTAACATCCAAGGGTTCGTGTCCTCCTTGTTTGCATCCTTGGATTTGGTTACACAGGTTGGACACTCGGGAGTACATTTGATACTTATTGTTGAATAGCTCCAACATGGTACTCCATCAACGAATGGATTCTAATTCTAAGAATCGGTACTAGCTTTTTGCTTCCTTGATCAGTGTCTATGGAAACAACTTTAGCTTTTCCATTTGTTTTCTATATTCTACAAGGTACATGCATCATGGAATGCTTGTAAATGGTTTTGAGGATCAGCATTGTATTCTCGTTCAAATCGTGGGATGTTATTCATGTCTAATCTTTTGATCCTACTATCTTTCTAGTGCCTTCTTAGGATCCTAACAACCTCTGTTATATTTAACATACTTCGGGTGGCAAGTAGGGTTTCATCGTGATCATGTTGCCTATGGCGTCTATGATGCTAATGTTATTTCCTATTCTCCCTTCTTTCGCGATATGTCTATCTGGAATGTCCTTGCCCCTTTTCTCTACTATTTTGTCAGTGATTTCTATTTTTCCTACCATTGTCCTCATGTTCTCGCACTCTATGACTACATTCAAATCCCAAAGGAGAGGGGGAAGAAGATGATGAAGGTGAAGAGGAAGGAGGACCGTCACCATGATAGCACCTATCACCTTCTCTTTGATGGTCACAACCTTGGTCGTGGTTATGATTGGAATGTCCATCATTGTCATGCATTCGTGTTCCTTTTTTAGACCCTTTGTATACATTGGTACCAAAACCTAGATTATGAATAGTTGAGTGAAGATTTTGGTACTTAGCTCCTTGACCAAATTTAACGAGAGAAACATCATTTTTTGGAAAACCTCCCGAGATAGGTTCACCACCATCATTTTTACTTAGGACATACAAGACATCCTGAGACCACTGTCCATTCACAAATTCATAATGTCTCTTCTGTTGTAGATCCCTCTAGCGTTGCGCCTCCATGGGTCGATACTCTCTTGAGTCTTATTCATGCACAACATACTCTGACTATAAGTGCTACATACCAATTCATGTGAGAGCACGAAGAAGCATGCTCAAGATTGAGCGATCAGAAGGTAGCACTATGTTACCTTCTAAATCATGCCATCACAGCTATTCATCCTAGTGGAGGATAAAGGTAAAGTCTAGTACATACTCATCAGGATGAGTGTATACCATGCGAAATTGTTGGGGCACTGGCAGATCATCATGTGCACCCTANTCATGGTATCAAACCTAGTCAGTGAAGCACTCTTATAAGAAGAAGGAGACATGATTGATTACTCAGTGTACGGTACTCTTTTCCAATGATTGTAGGATAGCTAACTTTAAGGATTCGTTCCAACAATGAAAATATTTCCTAAGTTCTAATCAGCTTACAAACAAAAAAATCCCCAGCAATGGTGCCAATGATGAGTGGCGAGGTGCTCCCTACGTCCAACCATATGAATACGAGCATTCATGCATGATTCGGTCAAACTTTGAGGATTAAGTGCTTATGCACCTACATAGAACAAGGATGAGTTATGCAGTTGTTATCTTCCCAAGCTTACTTGTAATGCACAATTGTATGATTAAGTAAACTTGAGGTGTATGATTTTTATGTTTTTCTTTTATATTTTCTATCTTGGTCTTCTAAGTGTGTGCAATGAAAATATTTAATTAACTAATGGGTTTTGTAACTCTAATGTGAATCAAATCCTAACACCAGCATCTGTTTCCACTCTTCGGACACATCCTGAACCAGTGTAACACTACTAGGATTACCAAACGCTAGTTGTTGCTAGGTTACCAAGTGTTCCACGTATGCTTGAAGTGGTTGTGCTAAGTGTGTTAATTCATCAATAAATGATAATTAATAATTCTATGGAAATAAAATTAATTAACTACTAAAAGCATTAAATAACAATAAACAACATTAAATGCAATAATTAAGCTATTCTAAATGTTGCAAGGTTTATCACAGCGTTCATCATTATTTCTGAGCACAAGGTGTTCTCAAGTACACAATGCTTGAATAAAGATCCATTCACTCGAAAACACCTACTACGAGCACTCAGAAATAATTCTAACTCTAGAATAGAAAAACTGCAAGAGTTTGGCTAAGGGACTAAAAAACTACTACCCAAGACTAAGTGCCCCTATCTCTTATTTATAGCCAATGAAATAGGCTCTGACATCATGTGTCTGATGTCGCTTGTTCCATCCGATATCGTATATTCGATATCGAGGATCCAATATCGTGGGTCCGATATCGAGTCACTTATTTGGTAACTCATTAGTTGATCATAATTAAAAAGAAAAAGAATATTCTTAAGGAGAGTGTCCACCAATTAAGAGAACAACTGGTGAGGGTCAACCAGGACATCAATAAATTGGCCAAAGAAAACAAAATCCTCTCTATGGAGGATGTCCGCACTATTTGACAAAAGTCTATAATACAAATTAGCGTGTGGTAGAATGAGGCCAAGAAGAATAAAAAATTAAAGGAACACTTCCATGACTAGGTAGCCATGTACAAGCAAATAAATGAGAAGGAAATCCAAATGGCTAAAGCTCTCATTTGGTCCTTGTTAGCACAAAATCCTAAGTAGTAGCCAATTTTGGATAGCTATGCACTGGTCCAATAGGCGGAAGTAAAAAATAAAGACCTATAGATCAAAGATTTGAAAGAATACATGGCATTGGCTAACCTCAGATATGCCAACCTTGTCATGTTAACAGCAGGTTGACCTTGTAACGAGCTAGAGAAGTAGGTAGTGACCACCTATGAATTATATGAAAAAGAGTTTGTAGATTGAAAAGATGCTTTGTAGAAGCTCCATGTGGAAAACTTAGAATTGGAGGTGATCAAAGCTCACTACCATGAATAGAGGGACATTGCCTCAAACCTAGCTAGGAGATTGATAGATTATCACAAATTGAAAGAAAAAGATAGGGCCTTTGAGGAAGAATGACAGTAGTTTGCAACCTCGTATGTGAAGGCCAATCAAATGTTTTTGCAGTTACCATGTCCTTAGAATGTACCAATGCTAGCACACATTAGTTCAATAGCCTAGATGGTACATGACCCAAGGATGGAAGAGGATAAGTTGTAGGCATTGCTTGATCGCTACAAATTTCACATGCCTGGCAACAAAGAAAAGTGCCTGATGGAAGAGCCACCAGCACTGGGAACTACGTGAGCTTCCCTAGTTATGTGTTCTGTAATATTATGTCCCCATTTTTGTACTACATTGCTGCGGCATGTATAAGTCCATTTGTTTGTTTATTTGTTTGTCTAAGTCAGTCAATAATTCCATATCGTTTCACCATTTTTTGTAAAGAACTTGTTCCTCATTTTGTTTAACTTGAGGACGAGTTTTCATTTAGTTGTGAAGGTATGATGAGTCATCATTGTATTAGCCCCGATATCAAATACCTAATATCAAGGCTCTGATATCATATATGTGATATTGGGTCCTAAGAAACGATGTCAGATATCTGATATCGTCTCTTCCATGCTAGCCTATAAATACAACACTTGGGTGCACGGTTGGGACATAGTTTTAGTTCTTAATTATTGATAGTATTTCTTAGATTTTTGAACTCAAGTTCTATTATTCCTAGTGCATGCCCGTAGTATAATGTTTGTAATTGTACAAGACCTTTGTTTGAGTGTGACGTACATGGACACATTACATGACTGGAAATAAAGATTAAGATTACTTCCATCATTGTTGCATTTACTTAGATTGATTATTGCTTTAATTATTTATTATTTTCTTTAGTTAATGTTTCCATTTATTGCTATTTACTATTCTTATTATTAAGCGAAATGAGTACAACTTAATCATAAGCACTTAAGTGTAAGTACTTGGTGGCACACCCAGTGATGTATGGTTGGCAATCCTAGTGGTTGTTACATGAAGTTCAAGGCATGTATGGACGATTAGGAATGGATACTTATCACACATAGGCAAGTTTAAATTTTATTTTTCATTGTTCATTAGCCTAGTTAATTTATCTCTTTATCGTCATTAGGAGTAGCATAGAATTAGACAACATCATATGCCTCACTTGGGACTAAATCATACATGACAAAGCTACCACTAGTCAAGGTGGGAAAATAGCGAACTACAATCAAAGCATAACAATCTAGATGCCACAACTAGTCCCATCCATGGAATTCAACTGAATCATGCATAAACACTTATGATTTATATGGTTGCACATAAGGGTACCTTACTACTCATCAATTACAAAGTTTGAAATTTTTTTAAAAAGAGTCCCCTTAGGTGTTATTAATGACCTTCCAAAATTATTATTTATTTCTTATTATGGCTTAAAATGGTTAGTATGGTCAATTAGAAAAATTATCTAAGTCTTTCTAGCCTAAATTTAATCAATTCATGATGATATCTTTATTGTTTCCTTATACTTATCCTTATAATATCTTTTAGGTGTTAGAAAAATTTTGGCTCAAATTTCTTGATGTTAGCACAATGTACACCCCCCCCCCCCCAACCTTCCACAACTAAGTTGAGCACTTCAAGATCAATAGGGTTCAAGAATTTTAGAAATTGAAGCTATAAGGATGGAGTTATGACCTTGGGAAGATAGTATGCAAGAGCTCTAAGGAAAAACTACAAAAATTTCTCTTACTACAAATGACAAGAATGGAAAAGTTCACTAACTGCCATGCATATATATACTATTTTTACATGTGCAACATCATAGGGGCTACGATGTCGTAGCTACAACATCACCATAAAAATTGTCAAATTTTCCATTGAATTTTTTGGGGAAATTAGTCATATGGAATGTTTGGAAGATGTGAAGGTTTTATAAAGGGTTTTGGACCATTAATGATGCACATTTTTTGAGAATTTTGCATTCAAAGTTCATATGGAAGGAATCTCGAGCAATGAAAGTTTATTAAATAAATAGGAGATGGGTTGAGAATTTTGGATGTATAGATAGATTACTAGATGATATGGGAAGTATTTAATGGATCTTGATTATTTTTAGAAGGTGCAAGATGATGTGGAATTGCTTTCCAAGTATGAAATATAAGAGTTATATAAGTGAATCCTCCCCAAAGCAAGATCCAGCCCTTAGTGCCCTTATATAACCATGCCTAAAAGTGTCCTTAGACACTCAAGGAGTTGAATGTAAGACATACCTGTCTAGCAAAACACATATGATTAAATATACAATGAGGTGAAATAGATTGGGAAAATGATGCTATATTATACAAAACCATAAAGTTATGATTAAATATACAGTGAGGTGAAACAGATTGTAGAAGGAATTGCTGAAACTAGAACGTGATATATCTTACTATAGGCATAATGAATTATTATGTGTAATTTTGGTTAAAGTAATCATTAGCCTTTCTATCTAATATTCAAACCAAGTTCAAACCACTTTCCAATGACATTGCATTGTTTCATCCATAGGGTTCACAACCATAAGACTACATATGTTGCAAGGAATATGATCACTTGGCATGTTGTTCAAGGAAGAAGTTTATTCATGGTACTCTTTATTTTTATTCTAAGATTCCTAAGAAGCTACCTATCTTCAGGCATGGGTAACACGTCTTTCCAATGAAACTCCCATAATTTTATTCTATGCATGGATTTTATTTTTAACTATGTTAACCTTACTAGACAATGACCTTTAGGCATGGGTAACATGTATTTCCAATGACATGGTAAGATAGCACTGATTGTACTCATACTCCCATTTTTCATTAGATCTACAAGGATACGATACATCTTTAGCAACAAGATTACTTATCGTAGTAATCTAAGAGAATCCACAAATACCCTTAATATCACACCCTTTTTTATTCCCACTTGGTTTTTCACTCTTTTGTCCAAGCATAATTATCACAACTTTATTCTTAGTTTTATATTGAGAAGAATATCATTATGGTCATGGTAAGAACCTCTTATTATTGGAATGGATGGATGGATGTTGTTGTCTTAGTATATAGGTAATCAGTCCCTTATGATTGATAAGATAGAGCAATCTTCACCTTATTGGGACTACATCTTACTTTATTTGGTGTATTTTATTGGAATTAACAAAAATATGTATAAGACAAATGATGTAATTCATAGAAAAAATAGAGAAAGAATTCAAAAAATATCAAAGAATATTAAATGATTCAGAAATGAAAAAGTATAAAAGAATGCAAAGATATCAAAGAATGTAAAACTTGGTAAGAAGTATGGAAAATTATAACAAGAAATTATAAACCAGAAAGAATTGTAAAACAAAAAGTTGAAAAACACTTATTAATTTCTAAATCAAGATAAGGTATCTCCCCCATGACTCAACTCATGGGTGAGTGTTCGGAAAATGGACCCTAGATCCCCTGGATCATACACTCTAGGTTTTTCACTTACCATTCTTAGTGACTTAGTTTTTAGATTATTATCACATGTAATCTTGATGGTAACTGAATTCTAATCATTTAAGGATATCTTGTTGGACTAGGTGGTCTTTCCATCTTAGAAGGTCCAACTATACTTGTTTATTTTTAAATTTACATTTTAAGTCCTCAGTTCCCCTATCTGTTGGTGTATAATTACAATTTATGATATCCTTTTGTGAGTTCGTAGTTTGGGTCACTTTCTTAGAATAGAAGTTAATAAGTGAGTTAGACATTTCCATGCATGTTTTAGACAATTTTATGATCTTAGTTTTTGGCCACTGGATGTCTTTTGATTTAGTTACCCCTGCTCCTTCTTGTACACACACTTATTTCTCACATTTGTTGTGAGCTAGTGTAAGGACTATGTTGACATTTTGAAGTTTTGACTCACAATTGCATCCTTTTGGAATTCTTTTTGCATGTATGGCTTCTTGCCCATCTTCCTTAGAGATTTCCATGGATAAATCTCTCATTCCTAAGTTAGCATCTATTGTGCTAAGCCATGCTCTCCCCATAATGATAGGAAATTCCTTATTGTCATTCTTCATGTTAATCATCAAAAAATCTGCCAAATAAGATCATCCATTAATAGTGGTCACCACATCTTCTATCTATCCCAAAGCAATAATGACAAATTGTTTTACTAGCTTTAACCTTATGTTACACTTCTTTAAGGGTGGTAGGTTTCATGCCTTGTATGTTTCTTAAGATATCAAATTTACTCTAGAACTTGAGTCTAGTAGAGCCTTGTATGGTAAATTTCCAACAATTTGTAGATAAATCAAAGGAATTCTTGGAACTATTCTTTTATTAGGGAGTGGTCCTGCCTTAATTCAGTTAGATACTATTTTAGTTAGCATGATAGTTGTAAGTTCTTGATTCGATCATTATGGAAGCATGGTGTGGTAAGAGGATCTATCATAGGAGCAACTTGTCACAATGAAGTCCTAATTCTACTAGTCTTTTCTAGACTTGTCCTAAAGAAAGAACATTTCTTAGATTTTCCTTTAGTATTGCTAGTATGATCCTCCATCTGTATGTTCATTACCCTTGTAGCATTTCTTTACTAAGGTTGTGACAAAAATTCTCCTTGCATTGCAAGTGGTGATACAAGTGGTAAAGGGTTAGAAGGTTGACTTAATGAACTAGTTGCTTGTTGATGCACGTATGGATTGGAATCCATCCTTGGAGTTGTTGGTTTGTCGTATTCCAGTGGATAGTACTGAGAAGTCTAAACTATTGCATTTCCTAGAGATATCAGACAATGGACATAGTATTCATAAGGATCTAGTTGTCGATATGGATATTGTTATCTTGGTGGTGGCATCACCCACGATTATGGTTGCTGCTACTATTGATGGTACTACTCCTATGGATATAGATAAGCTCCATTGAGGTAGTAAGCTAGTTGAAAAGTCTATCAATAGTAACCTTAAGGGTAATATAATTGTTTTGGCATTTTCTTTTTGATGAATCTTGGATTAAGTGCATATGCCCCTATTTCTTGCAAATATGCCATTATAAGATAACAACCCTTAGGATGTTCATACTAGCACATTGTACACCCTTCCTCTTTATCTGAGCTTGTATTAGAACATTCTACCACTGAAGCAACTTTTTCTTTTCATATTTAGTTTCTTTTCTTTTTCTTCTCCTTGCCTTTATTAAAGGTTTGCTCAGTTCTATCTTCTACAATTTTTATAGATGTAGCAAATTTCTCATCCACCATTGATGAGTGGCTAGGTACCCCTATGCCCAACCATACGAATCACGGGTGTTCACACGTGACTTGGTCAAATTCCATAGACTATAAGCACTTAACATACACCAGACTCTAACCAGCGAAACCTTGGGTTAGAGTGGTCATTATCTTCCTAATCTCACTTGTGATGCTCTGTTTACGATGGTTAAGTGAGATTAAGGCTAATGATTTTTATAGCTTTTTACTTTATCTTTTGGCGTCTAATTAAGGTATGAAAAGTAAGGAATGAAATACTATCTAATCTATGATTATCCTAATCTATATCTTAATTATTCCTAGCATAAGTATCCAATCCCATCTTCCAAGCACATTCTAAGCATCCCTTAAACACTACTGGGCTACCAAACATTAAGTGTCACTAGGTTACCAAGTGTTGGGTTTACGTTCGAGATGGTCATACTTATGGTTTCTATGAGCTATGAATGAATGGTAGCGATTAAACTAATAATACGAGAGACTTAAGTAATTATCAAAGCATATAAATGTTAAGCTATTGAATGCAATAAATGACTGCGTCCAAATGCTGCAAGGAATGCTTGAAGAGTTTGTCTTTATTGTCGTCACGCTAATGGGCTCAGATACATCAACTCTTGAATAAAGAGTTGGACACTTTTCTTACACCTACTACGGGCACTTGGAAAATATTCTATCTCTTGTAGGAACAAACTGCAAGAGCTTCGCTACAATTGACTAAAAGATGCCTAAATGAGGTGGAAGGCCCTCTTATTTATAGGATGAAATAGGCTTCGTGTAAATGGGGCCACGTCGATGCATGGAAGGCTGCGTCGACGGGCCTGTGTTGACGCGGCCGCATATGCACAGTCCCGTATACACGGCCTAGTCGATGCATCGACTAATGACACTTCATCATACCCCCATGATTGAGTAAAAACTCATCCTCGAGTTACTCTACAATTTGGAAGGTATGGGCTTTTATTTACAATGCACATGACTTGACACACACATGACACAACATCAATTTGACCAAGTGCCCAAGTTATAGAGAAGGAAAAGCTACAAAAATTGGTGGTGTTCAGAGATAAAATTGAACACCTTGCTGGTCCTAGAGTCTCTGTCGTGTAGAATGATGTACAAAATTGTTGGAAAAGATCACACCATCCCTAGGGACGATGGTTCCAATGGACCTTCACCAGGTTCTGGCCCATGTGATGGTGATGGCATGAATGATGGCTGTCCCACAACAGCTGTAACTTCTGGAGGCAGTCAGAAAGCCTCCAAGAGAGCTCTCATTTTTTTCTTTGCTTCTAGGATCATTCACTATCTAGGTAGCTTCACCAATGTGTGCTGGAACTGCAACCTCCCAAGGGCATGGCAGCACTGGAAAGAGTTCTTTCAGGTTGACAAACCAGGCTACGAACTGCTTTCATTTGATGTCGAACGCTTGGATTGATGCCTGTAGCTACTGGTAGTCATTCATTCAACAACCTAGGTTCTCCACAAATGTACGTTGTCCTTCAAATCACGTGTGGAGAACCTCAAGTTCTGTGTTTACTGTTTCTAGTTTTTTCTTTGTTTCTTTATGCACCTAGAACTCTCCCTCATATAGAGAATACAAGGTAGCCACTTGCTTTTCCAACTCTAACCGTGGTCTCCCGGTTGTGAGCATAGCCAGGTTTGCATAGTGAAGGTTGGAAAGCTCCATATATTCTATCATCTCCTCAATCTGCAGCTCCTTAAGGTAGATTTTGGCTTGATTGTAGTCATTCAACCCATCAAATATATGTTGCCATACGTTGCCTCCTTCTTAGAGCTGTTGGAGCGCTTAGTTCATTTTGGCCTTTGCGATCTAAATCTGCTTTTCATTTACTTCCTTCTGTAATCCCACTTGGTCCATATAATGATTTTTTATGTTTTCAAATTTCAGGGCCTCATTCTTCCAAGTGGTGATTTCAATTGCAAATTTCTGTCGCAATGCCCGAATCTCCTCCATTGATAGATTTCGGTTCTCAGCAACCAACCTTCTTACAGCAGCATTCACCCTGGCTAGTTCTTCCTGCTATTGGTGGATAAAATTTTTCTTGTGTTCATTTTCTGCACCAACATTGTGCAAGCAATGAACCTCCGTGATCAATTGGACATTCTCTTGGCAAACCTTCGCCAAGTTCTTGTCTAAATGATATGCTCGAACATCTACCAAGGACTTATCGAAGATCATCGACTCTCGCACATCCTCAACAATCTGAAGTTTGAGTTGAAGTTGTTGAAAGGCTTCATCTCTGGTGATTTCGTGGCCAAGGATGGCTGGATCGACAAGTTGGGCTCTTAATTGGGCTACCTCTGTTGCCAAGCATTGACAAGCGGCTTGAGCAGCTTCAAGTTGCCTTTCCAAAATGAGGCTCTTACCCCTTCCTGAGAGCAACTCTGACTGGGTTGCAATAATGTTCTTCGGAAGGTCGAAGACATCCAGAAGCGGTTGCCCGGTCCCCACCAGTTGGTCCAATAACTCCTCATGTTGGGTTACATCAATCTTACTACGCGAAGTTCTGGCAGATGCCTGTACATCTTGTAGTCCATGAATGTTCGGTACAGGTGCTACCAGTGCTTTGAGAGCCGTAGCAATTGTATCAACAACCACTTTAACTGCAGTCTCCTATCCTTGGTGCTACATCACAGGGACTATTGCCCCCTGACCATCTTCCAAGCATACTAAAAAGGTAGCAGCATTCCCAGAGATTTCAGGAAATAGTTGTCGGGTTGATACTGTTACCTCTTGAACATTAGGATCTGTTCATGCAGGAACTTGCATTCGGGCTGCGGAGAACATCGATCCTGGTCTTTCAAGAAAGCTAAATGATTGAGCCACTTGCTCTAGGTGGCTCATTGCAGGGCGATAGACTGAAGGGTCTTCTCCTCCACTAGTCTTGCCAGATTGCTCTTTCTGGCTCAAGAGCATTTGTTGGATCACGTGAATGTGTTTTGCAATGGTTTGCAAACTCGGCCTTATTGCTTGTGCAGGTGGTGGAGGTGGTTGCTACTCCTCCTCTATCTGTGTGGTGGCAAGAGTTTTATCCTTCATCATTTCCTGCCAAGAGGCAATCGTGGCATGCCGGATTACATCATTGGAGTACCGTGCTATCCCTGCCTGTTTGCACAACTTTCAGATTAGGCAAGGAAAGGGGAGATCTCGTCTTCCACGTTTGCTCTCAGCAAACCTCTTTTCAATCTCTAAAAACAACAGCTATGGAAGACTCATTGGGAATTTCCCACTCAAGGCAGCACACGCACGAGCGGAGAAGGATGTGATTTTGCTGGGTCTTACCGTTGGGTTCAAGTGGTAAGACGCAATCTTTGAGTACACCCTCTCTGCCATGGTTATAGAGCCAAATTTCTTGCACTCTACCCCATAGCATCATTTGGTCCATTCCGCCTTTACCTTTGGGTTAGCTTGTTTTGGAATTTCCACCACATTTGCTCCGGTCTCAGGCAACCCCAAAGCTTGTGCTATTGCCTTTGAAGAGTAAGAGACATAAATGTCTTTGATCCTTACTCTGGACCCTGGTTACCGATTCATCCAGAAAAGATAAGTCTCTCCTAAGTACCATTCACCACTGGTTATGATGATTGGCCACATCGGAGAGCTTTGTAGTTGAAGCCTCACTTCTTCTAGAGCATTCTCAAGGAATGGTCCAAAGTTTAGCTCTTGGAGGACCATTTGTTGTACTTCACGTAGCTTGATAGCATCAAGACAGGCCTAGGTCAGGGTGACCTCAAGCTGTGGTGCTATCCTCGGAGTCTCATCCCCTTGCGATTGCTTGTCGGGAATCTCCTCTTCGGGAATCTAATGGATAGATTCCACATTAGGTCCTTCATGGAGGGAGCCAGTTGCATGAGAGCCCTCCATGTGCTCTGGTTGTTGCATGCCTCATCCCCTTCCCATGTGTGGGTGCTTGTCCCTCGATTGTGATGGTCCTTCGCCCCTTGGATGCCTCGATTTGGGTGTCATCTGCAATCAAACATAACCATATGTTAGATTGTGCATAAGTAGCTCAAAATAGTCCTTATACACCTTCTTAGTTTGACTAGGTTATGTTGTTGGCACNCCCCCCCCCCCCCACGACTAAGAGCATACCTCTAATTGCTTAAAAGGGCAAGGATCGGTTGATGTGGATGTGCGAAAGAACGTAGGTGCGTAGGGAAGAGTTGGGCAGAAAAAATTGGCAAAATATCCCTCCAATTTGGATTCCAAATGATGAAAATGTGAAGAGCAATGGCCGTATATATAGGGGTTGGGCGTTGCATCGACGGGGCCGCATATACGTAGGGGGCAGTGTATATGGGATCCCGTATACGCAGGGGTCTGCACCCATTGACTAGCATTGACTAGCCCATAAAAAGCTTGAAAAAATAAATTTAAAATGTCAAATTGGGGTGGTTGAAGCATGTGAGTGGCTCGATCATGGCTGAGGCTAGGAGGAAGGTAATCGGGGCTCGAAAAAGAGTCAAAAATAGGAGAACATGACGCAAAAGAACTCCACGGGGAAGAAATCAAGCGATGGGACCCTGAAAACAATGAACCACGAAATCCAAAGGATGGGAGACTTAACAGGGGGGATCAAGAATATGTAGGTGGGTCCTCCCCATAGCAGGCAATAGCCTTAGTAGCCACTGCATATCCGCAACACCGGGGTCTGTGGGCCCTGGGGCCAAGAAATGGTGTTCGCCAGTTAATACTCCTACCCAAGAGATCCTGCCATGGCATGAGAAGCCCATGGAAACAACGACAAACTTTTGCACATAAGACAGGCATTGAGGTGAGTTATCGAGGGAACTGGGTGAAGAGAGAAATGAGAAAATGGAATTTCGATCATCGGTCACATGAAACCTCGTGTGCAGTTGTGGTTAAGTGACCTGGTAGAAACTTTCCTGAGTTCATACCCAAACCCATCTGCATACAGTGACATCACAGCAATAGACGAAGCCCAAGCCATCCCCCACGGAAGCAGGAATGCACCCACAGAGAACCACCACTCCAACAAACATGAGAGGAAGGAAGTGATATGGGACAAAGTTAGAGGGGATGAAGGAAGTCCCATAACTAGTGCTTGTGGCCTGTGAGAGGCAGTCTAAGGGGTGTTCTTTGAATTCCCATAGAGTGATGTCATGCATTTTTTCTTTTTCGGGGGAAACACACCATACAAAGACCCATGCATGTTTGCATGCATTCGACCAAGGGGTGTGCTTTGAATCCTCATGTTTATTTGTTTTTTTTTGTTTTTTTTTTGAATTTTTTCAGTGAGGACCACACCATGCAAGGTTGAACTGCCAAGAAGCTTCTATGGAGAGAAGAACATGGAGTTGTAGGAAATCCATAAGGACACAACCGTAGCCCAAGGGACAAGAGAGAGCGATGAATGTTGCATTCCCCTTGAAGTCACACCTGATTCAAACCATTAGGTCATCCCCAAGTCTGGGAACTACTTAAGTCACACATTAATTACAATGTTTTTAAGTGAAGGGGTTGCATGTATTCAACAGAAGGAAAATCATGGAGTGGGTAAATGGGTGGCTGACATGGACTCACTACCAGGGTTATGACCTGAAAATAGATGTAAAGTCCATGGATAACCATGTGATGGTTGGAGCCAAATAACTAGGTGGACTATTACATTACCCATTGTAATGAAAACCATCCGCACCAGATGCTGGATGACAATAAGATGACGGGTTAGCGATCATGTGAAAAATGAAACACACACAAAGAAACGGAAAATAATTAAAGAAAGAAAAAAAACTAGATAAGAATTGGCAAACATATGAACGATGTTGAAAAACAAAAAGTGTAAAACAAAAAATTACAAAATGGTGAGGGGTGTAGTAAAATGGATTAGTAGGGGCGACGGTCTCCCCCATGACTGGGTGGAAAGAAGGAGATGTGAAAAATGGAGCAAGGTTGTCTTGGTGATGACGATGTGGTATCCTTGGTTAGGTGGAGCCTATGAAAAGGTTTGAGTTCCAAGGGCTCTTGTTTGAAGCTTGCAGGGATTTGCGACTTTCCCCAGTCACCATGGTCATCAGCAGTGGGGGCCATTTGATGAACCTCTTCCATTTCATCCATGCATTCTACATAGGCTTGTACAAGCCCCTCAGATAGTTCCATGCACATTGTGCTGCTAGCAGGGTCAGCTGTCAGCCACTGGGTGCCCACTTGTTTTGTGGCTGCTACGTACAGGCACTATTGGACTAGTGATTCTTTGGTACATTGACTACGTGCTTGAATGGATGTTCGCTTGGTGGACCATGATTACTGCACATAGTTGCACCCTGAGTTGCTGTACGCGATGCATGGAAAGTGCTTCTTCTCGATCTTTCCAAAAGGATTTTCCTTTGAAATTTCAAGGGAAAGATCTTGGAGTCCTAGTCTTGCATCCACTGTGCTCAACCAGGCCCTTCCCATTATGATTGGGAAGTCCCCCTTGCAATTCTCTACACATATGACAAGGAAATTAGCAGGATAGGACCACCCACAAACGGTGGTCACAATGTCCTCCACCACTCCCAAGGGAACAATGATGGACTGGTCTACCAATTTGAGCTTGATGTTGCTCTTCTTTAACGGGGGCAAGTTTCAATTTTTGTACATGTCATGTGAAATCAAATTCACTCTTGACCCTGAGTCTAGAAGAGCTTGACATGGCTCATTTCCTGCCACCTGAAGATGGATGAGGAGACTTCCCGGATCAGTCAATTTCCAGGGAAGGTGACCTACCTTTATCCAATCGATCATGACATGTGTGAGCATGATCGTTTGGATGTTGGAGTGTGGTGGGCTTGAAGGTTGTTCAAGCAATGGAATAGTAGAGGTAGTTTGAGGTTCAGAGGAACCAGCCACTAGTGGATGCAAGGGTGTGCGTACATGTTTGGATCAGAAGAAGGGATGTTTTCATGGCTTGGCTTCCGGTCCACTCGGCTGAGGAGCTGGTTGTATGTTGACAGCCCTCGTAGCGTTGCGTTGCTATGGCTGTGGCAGTATCTCTCCCTACATTGGTGGAGTAGGTGGTAGCTAAGTGGGATGTTGTGGAGGAGTGGCAGGTGAAGGTGATGGAGGATAGAAGAGATGTGGTATTTTTCCCTGGGTGATGGAGATTGAGGTCAAAAATACTCTAGGGGATGGTAATAACTTTGAAAGGCTGCATGACTGGAAGAGTCTCGTGGAGAGACCGGTTGCTAAACATAGTACCCATATGGATCTAGCTGTTTGTAAGGGTACTGTTGTCTTGGGGGTGGCATCGCCCATGCTTGTGGTTGTTGCCACTGTTGTAAGTATTCATATGCTTGCAGTGGCGTTCCACTTGGATAATACCCTTGCTGCTGGTGGAACTGCCTTGGGTTGCCTTGTGGGTAAGGCAATCTTTGGGGTGTTTGCCGCTACGCCAAGCGAGGATTCAACGCGTACACCCCAGACTCTTGAAGATGTGACACCACAGGGCAACATCCCTTAGGATGTTCATATTGGCATATGCCACATTCATCATTCTCCTCGGTGCCAAAGTCTTCAACCTACTTTGCTATAGCAACTTTACCCTTACCCCTATATTAGGCACATTCAGCTTCCTTCTTTCTATGCTGATTATGATCATTACCTTATTCTCTGGACTCTTCTGCAATTTTTAACACACTTTGGAGTCTTTCATCCAAAGAGTCCCACATCTTATCAACCTTTTCTAAAATTTTAGATGCAAACTTTTGCAATGGCAAGATTTTTCGGTTCATCACTGCTTCCAGTGGTGATTCTTCCTCCTCGTCACAAAATCGGACCTTCCTTTTTCTAAGGGAAGGATCCTGGTTGAATTCTTCTGTACTCTCCTTTTTTCTAAGTTCTCCTTCCTCCTTGGCCACCTATTCAATGAGACGCTGCAATTGATGGACCCTTAGCTCTGACAATCATCCTTGAGCGTACATGCCAAGGGTCTTTCGCGTTTCAAAATGGAGCCCATCAATGATGTGGGGAAGTTATGCCCACTGAGAGTAGCCATGACCAGGGCACCAATTTAGCAGTGAATAGTATTTTCTCATGGCTGCATCCAAGGGTTCATGATTACCTTGCTTCCACCCTTGGATCTGACATCTCAGGTTTGCCACTCTGGAGTACGTTTGATACTTGTCATTGAAAATCTCAAGCATCGTACTCCATTTTTTGATTGATTCCGGCTCCAAGGACTGGTACCATTTTTTTGCTTCCTTGATGAGTGTGCAAGGGAACAACTTTAGCTTCTACTAATCATTTTTAATGTTTTGCAGGGTGCAGGCATTATGGAACGCCTACAGGTGAGTTTTTGGATCACAGCTATATCCCCCTTTAAATCTGGTGATGTTGTTCATATCAACGCGCTTGATCCGGCTATCCTTCATGTGCCTACTAGGGATTTGAACTGCCTCAGCGATCTGGAGCATGCTCTAAGTAGCCAACAATGGCCCATTCGAATCATAGTCCTACTGAGGAACATGATGTCTGTGACGATTCTAGTGGCCCCTTCTTTCATGACGGTGAGGCTCGTGCGATTGGTCACGTGTTTCCTCACATTGTCCCTTTCAAACCTTTTTACCACTGTCCTTTCACTCCTTGCTACCCTGGTTATGATCAGTGCCTGAGCTGGATGAAGGTATAGGAGAGCGAGAGGATGGAGAAGAAGGAGAGGACTCACCACCACTCCGGTGTTGATCTTCCCCTCTACCCTGATGATGGCCTTGATTATCCTACCCATCCTTGCTACATGACTCTCCATCCCCTTGACGATCTTGGTCACTTAGAGGCTTTTTCTGAATGATGTACTGAAGGATCTGCCACCCTAGGGGAAGTTCAATCGAATGGGTATCATGAAAGATGGGATCCCCATCGTCCTGCAGCCCTTGCGAGAATAAGAGGTTATTAAAGTGTTTCCCCTTCAGGTGTTCATATCTTTTCACCTACTGCTGGTCTCGTGCTTGTTGAGCCTCAGTGGGACGATAGTCCTGGTAGTCATGGTCCTCCATGACATACTCCACTCCATGGTCCTAGATGCCTAGTCTGCCAAGATTGTGAAATAGCATCGCAAGAGCCGATCAGTTAGGTGGTAGTACGATGTTGCCCTCCATGTCCCGCCATCATAGATGCTCATCCTGATGTAGGACAAAAGTGAAGTCGGGGACATAATCATCGAGATGCTTGTACACCACCCAATATTCTTGTGGCATTGGTGGGTTGGATACCTCTCTCCTGTGAGAAGATGTGTTGGACGTTAGATGGTCCATGTAATCGGTGTACCTTATTATTTACTTTAATCTGCCTAGCATGCATAAATGTTTCTATCCTGGGTCCATTCCAACGACTTGAATGATAATTTCACTAAGGTTAGATGATGCATGTAAGACTAATAGTCCTCAGCAATGGCACCAAAGATGAGCGGCTAGGTACCCCTATGCCCAACCATACGAATCATAGGCGTTCACATGCGACTTGGTCAAATTTCGTAGACTGTAAGCACTTAACGTACACCAGACTCTAACCAGCGAAACCTTGGGTTAGAATGGTCATTGTCTTCCTAATCTCACTTGTGATGTTTTTTTTACGATGGTTAAGTGAGATTAAGGCTAATGATTTTTATAGCTTTTTACTTTATCTTTTGGCATCTAATTAAGGTATGAAAAGTAAGGAATGAAATACTATCTAATATATGATTATCCTAATCTATATCTTAACTATTCCTAGCATAAGTATCTGATCCCATCTTTTGAGCACGTTCTGAGCATCCCCTAAACACTACTGGGCTACCAAATGTTAAGTGTCACTGGGTTACCAAGTGTTGGGTTTGCATTCGAGATGGTCGTACTTATGGTTTCTATGAGCTATGAATGAACAGTAGCAATTAAACTAATAATACAAGAAACTTAAGTAATTATCAAAGCATATAAATATTAAGCTATTGAATGCAATAAATGACTAAGTCCAAATGCTGCAAGGAATGCTTGAAGAGTTCATCTTTATTGCTGTCATGCCAATGGGCTCAAATACATCAACACTTGAATAAAGAGCCAGACACTTTTCTTACACCTACTTCATGCACTTGGAAAATATTCTATCTCCTATGGGAACAAACTACAAGAGCTTCGCTACAACTGACTAAAAGATGCCTAAATGAGGAAGAAGGCCCTCTTATTTATAGGCCGAAATAGGCTTTGCGTAAATAGGGCCACGTCGACGCATGGAAGGCTGCGTCGACCAGGCTGCGTCAATGCATGGAAGGCTGCGTCGACCAGGCTGCATATACGCGACCCAGGCGACGCATCGACTAATGACACTTCATCAATCATGTTTCACATCTTTTCTACCTTAGTTGCTATATCAATAATAGATTTTTGAATAGGTAGATTTTTCTTATGGATCACCTCTTCCAAGGTTTCTTCCTCTTTCTTATCACATATTCGTATATCTCTTTTTCTAATAGATGGGTCTTGATTATATTCCTCAACTAATTCTCTCTTTTTTAACTCACCTTTCTCCTTCACCACCTGATCAATTAATCTTTGGATTTGATGGATGATCATCTCTAAGAATTTTCCTTGAGCATAGAATCCAAGGGTTTCCCTAGTTTTATTCCTTATCCCATTAACAATATTTCTAAGCTGCTTCCTTTGAGAAAATCCGTGGCCTTGGCACCTATGTAGAAGCGAATAGTATCTATCCATTACTGCATCAAGGGATTCATGGATCCCTTACTTCCAACCTTGAATTTGCTTCCTAAGATTGGACACTTGGGAGTAGGTTTGATATTTATCATTGATAAGTTCAAGCATGATACTCTATGTTTTGATTGATTTAGGCTCTAATAATATATACCAGCTTTCTGCCTCTTTGATGAGTATCCCAGGGAACAACTTAAGTTTTTGCTAGTTACTCTCTATATTCTGTAGGGCATAGGCATCGTGAAAGGCTTGAAGGTGATGTTGTGGATCTATGTTATACCCACCTTTAAGCTTAGGCATACTATTCATATCAAGTCAAATGATGCGATCATCTCTCACATGCCTAGTTAAAATGTACACTTCTTTCCTCATGTGGATCATGCTATGAGTAGCCAATAAGAGTTCTTCATGGTTCATGCTCTTCATCTTCCTCATCAAAATGTCTTGGGTGATAGTCATGTCTATGATGAGCATGATGTCTTTCCTTGTCATGAGCTTTGTACCTTCATTTCCTTTAGTCAGAGTCCATCAACAAACATGAGGAGGAAGATGAAGTAGTAGGAGAATGATGTCAACTAGTTCTCCTTCTATGACTTTAGTATTCATCTGTTTGTGATTTGGTAGAAGCTCTTGGCCTTAAGTCCTGCATATACGTAGAGTCTTTTTATTCTCTTCTTGGTGTCTTTTCTAAGGCTAAATGTAGTTTCACTTTCACAAGTTCTTCTAGATGAATAATAGGTTTTTGTGAATGTACTTCATGATCATAGTGGGATTTCTTTGCTACAAATGCATCATCATCAAGTTCCTCTAGGATAATAGGAGAGTTAACCTGCTTTTCCTTATTATGCTCATGTTTGGTTTCCATGGTAGCATCTCTCTACACTTATGCCTCTATGGATTGGTAAGGTCTTGTCATGTGTTTAGTCACATGGTATCCTTCATGTGCATGATTCATATTCATTCCCCTTAGAGTTGTTTGAAGCATGATGGATGTTGAATGATCTGAAGGAAAAATGATGTTTCCTTGTAGATCTCTCCACCTCATTTTCCCATCTTGATGAAAGATGAATCTGAAATTAGGATAACAAGAATCATTGTGAGCATATGAGATTCTTGCTTACATAGTCATACTCTAGTCTTCATTGTCATTTGTTCTATCATTGTCCCTTTGTATCTCTTTGGTAGGTGATAGTTTTTTCTTAGTTGAAGCCATGTTATAAGTGTGATGCTTGGTTAAGTGTGTGTTATTAGAATTATTTAAAGATTATGAAGTTTGAATTTATGGTTCTTGATACAACAAACTTTGTAAGATCAATTACTTAGCACACATTGACACATCCTTGGCAACGGTGCCAATGAGACGTAGTTGAGCAATCCAACACTCTACCATACAAGTCCTGATTATTCATGTGCAACTAGATCATAATCCATGGATGGACAATGTAATTTGTTAGTAATTGATGTTAAGTTCATGATCATTATCTTCCTACTTTAAGCTAGTGAAGTTCAAGTGTATGATTTAGCTCTTAGTGAGGTGTATGATTAACTAATGTTGTAGGCTCTTAATACTCCTAAAGATAAACATAGCTGAAGATAAATTTCTAAGTCTAATTAACTAGGAATGCATAAATCCAACTTAGCCTATTGCGATGGATATTCAATCTTGGTTTATCGTACAGACCCTAGACTCATGTAGTTATCACTGAAATTACTAAGCGGTATTACTACTGAGTGAAATGAGTAATGCCACTACTAGGTTACCAGATAACTACACTTAGCACTTGAAATTGGTCATATCCATTTTGCTTACTAATGACATGTAAAATAAACTACTTAGAATGTAAATGATCAACTAAGAAAACATTAAATATTATGCTAAGTAAACAAATGAAACTAAGGGAATGTTGTAATGATGGAAAGAAATCTTAATCTTTATTACCTTCATAAATTGTATCCAGGTACAATTCACTGGTATAAAGATTCTGGACAATTGCCAAACATCACACTACAGGCATTCACTCTCTATTACAACTATGAAATAAAACTGTAGGAGTTTCCCTAAGACTTCGAATGAAAAGTTATGGATTGTATGCCCAAGTGCTGGTATTTATAGGGCTACACACATCCTCAAACATGGCATCAACAATGACGTAGCATGGGTTACGACATCATTCCTATGACATCGTAGATACGATATTGTAGTGCAATGAAAATTAACTTTATCACTTTAATTTATGAACGCATGGTTGAATAATGTAGCTTAGGGGCACCCCCTTTGCACATGCTATGCAATTACTATGTTGCTAGCTATGTCCTAGGCAAAGCTAAATTTTCCCTCAAAAAAATATAGCAAATCATATCACAATAATATAGGTTGAAAATTATTAAAACTATTCTCCATAAATGGAAGTTATTTTTTTCTCTCTATGCATTATCCTTTCTACAATAAACTTATTGTTTTTTATATTTGTTTAAACTACTTTTTGCTTGTTAATTGAACTTGATAAGACTTGTTGTGATTGTAGTTGAATATCTTTATGTAATTTTGTATTTTTTTTATCTTAATTTGAAGAGTTTATAATCTATATTATTGCATTACATTGAAAACACTTACATAGCATTTTATGCCAATTACAAATTTACTAAATGTTTTAAAAAAATCTTTCTTAATAGGTTTTTCTAATATTTTCATTATGTTTGTTAGAAATTAAATTTGAGTATAGCCATTTTGGACATCTTTGTTTCATAGGAGACAAATACTGTATAAGCTAATGAAGTGAAAGTTATTTGTATAACTAATGTAGAATTGAATTACATTCTACTGTTAACCAAATTTTACTACTATGAAATGTAATTTTAAATTCATGGAAATAAAAAATTTGCTAAAATACTAAATTCACCTTATAGTATTAATAAGCTAATAGCTTTGACTTTTCCACACAATTTCACAATGCCAATTGTTAATGCATACATAGGTTCTAAAGTTGATACTATAAACTATTGTAAATGCAACTTTATTTAAAACTATTATTGAAAAAAGTATGTGATACATGCATATGGATAATTTTATAAAATATGTTAAATAAAAAAACTAAAAACATTCTTATTTCAATTCTAGAAGGAAGAAAAAAAGTTTCAACAATAAAAAATAAAGAACCCTTTATCAACTAAAGATTTTTCTCTTGGTTGTTTTGAACCTATTACTTATTGATACACTAGTTACTTCATCGGTATTTGTAATTATACATTTAGAGTACTTTGTCAATGTAATCCATAGAAGTGGGGTGTCGAATGTCAAAAATAAAATTATATTAAAAATAAGGAGGGTGTCAAACACCAAAAAGATAATTTAAAAAATATTCAAAGTACATTAGATTAACATCATAGAAGAGAGAGTATAAAGAAAAATCCTTACAATTTTAAGAATATTTTTCAAGTTTTCATGCTTACAACCAATCTTTAAAAACCTCCCCTTTGAGGTAGTAGAAGAATCAGCCCTTGCCTTTGTTTAAAGGTACCCTCATGGGTTTTCACTTCTTACTAAAGGATTTCTTACTAGCTTAGTTATATATTTATAATATATATCTATAAATTGGCCAAGAGAATCTTATTTGTTTACAAGTAAAAAGTTCTTTGAGTAAAAAATTTCACGACTTTTGGACGAAGAACAAGATTTAAAAACCCAAATTTTCATGCCTTCTGGATGAAGAACAAGAGTTCTGTACCTTATTTTTCCTAAGGATGGGTTTTTTGAAAAAAAAATTCCATCAATTAGTGTATGCTCTCACCCTCATCCAAATTTGTTTTTTTTTTATATATATATAATGCAAATTCGGCCGAGAGTGAGAGCATACACTAATTGATGGAAAAAAAATTTTCAANGAGTGAGAGCATACACTAATTGATGGAAAAAAAAATTTCAGAAAACTTATCCTTAGGAAAAATAAGGTACAAAATTCTTATTCTTCGTCCAGAAGGCATGAAAATTTGGGTTTTTAAATCTTGTTCTTCGTCCAAAAGTTATCAAATTTTTTACTCAAAGGACTTTTTACTTGTAAACAAATAAGATTCTTTCAACCAATTTATAGATATATATTATAAATATATAACTAAGCTAGTGATCACTAGTTGNTTTATAGATATATATTATAAATATATAACTAAGCTAGTGATCACTTGTTGTTTACTGTAGTGATGATTTAAACATAATAGATAAAAATATTATAAGACCATGGAATGCTTTATTGAATGATTATAAACATGCTGTAATACAGTAGAAATGATCAATGTACAAACTTGCGTAATTGAAAATGTATAGTTACAAATATTCTGACATTCAAAATGGTAAAAATTAGTTGATAGAAAAGAATGAGATCATTCTTCATTAGATTTAATGCGTTGCTCTTCATCCAATCTACTTTGAAGGTGCAAAGCCTTAAATATCTTGATATATCTTTCTTTGGAGATCAGAGGGAATATCTTCAAACTATCAATACTCCTCACTCGAGATAGTGCCACAAATGTAAGACCTATTGTTTCTTTGCTATCAACATCTATACACGCTTTCTCCAATGTCATTCCCTGTGACTTATGTATCGTTAAAGCCCATGCTAATCTAAGTGGTAGTTGACGAGATCCTCCACGTATGATTGGTGGAATGGGTACTTGTCGAGGATGTTCATTATCATACAGTACTCCAATATAGGATTCAAACTCAATGATGACATATGATGGCAACTGTGTAGGTTGACAGTGTGTATTTTCTTACTGACTCCCAATGCACCATTAACCAATCCTGCTTCTAGCCATAGATTAACATTGAGCATAACCCTTGCATCCTCACAAATGAACACTACTCAGTCCAATTCTCCTTCTCAATCATCTGAAAATTTCACACTATTTGTCTTTCTATCTACTATGCACCATGCAACTGGCTTCTACATTTTGAGCAATATTTTTTCATTATGCATATGCACTTTATCCTTTGTATCAAACATGGAGAGCATAAGTGCCTGTACCCTTGTATATAATGAATGAGTAAAATTTCAATGTAAAAGACAATGGAAATAAGTAGCTGTAGAAACAAAATGAGCACACCCAATGAATGCCCCAAGTACAAAAAAGAAATGAACATGGAAAAGTTAAAAACCTGCAAATGATATATATATATATTTCAAAGGGAGATAAAACTACCTTCCGCCACGCCATGGCATGGCATGCATGGATATGGAAAAGCCCATTGCCATGGTCGATTCTGATACACTTGGTCAAAGGACTGCATTAATACCCCAAAAAGAGTTCTGTTAGTTGAAACCACAATCACAAACCTCCCTAATCCAACAACCACAACCACTGTTCTCATGAACAATCTGCACTTGATAGGGATGCCCTATGCAGAACCTATACATTTACATCCCGCATGCTTGCTTCCTCCCTCTCTCCCTACCCACTTTTAGCATGCTTGCTCTCTGGTCCCACGTTGCCCATTCTCGAACAAAGCTACTATTTGTGGTTCAGGTTGCGGGTAATTTCTCGAACAATAGTAGTGTTCTTTAGAAGTTAATATTTTTCTACTACTATTCTAGACGCTTAGCTTCAATGTTGGATTGCGATAGCAGATCTCAGGATTAAGTGTAGATTTCTCAAACTATGGCTAGGAAAAGGCAGAGTTTATAGTTAAGAACTTAGAATTGAGAAAGGGGATTTCTAGTTCTAGAATAACAATGGCAGTGACATGGCTAACGTACATGTTATTTCGTAAAATCTAGAATGATGGTTCTGGTTCTAGTTATAGATGGGAAGGGTAACCTGTAAACCTCCCACAAATGCAACTGCTTAACACGCCTTCTTCTATTTTTAGCAATTCAATTTACCAAAGTGCTGCAACAACATAGTTAGCATTTGCAATGAACAACAGGTTTCTGAATAAAGCAGCGATGGTAATAGCAGAGGAGGATAAGCAGGAAAAGGTGGACGGGTGGAAGCTGCGCAGCGTGGAGTAGGTGGAAGAACTAAAAACAGTGCTAAGAATCGTGGCAATCTAGGCAGGAAGCATAATGTTGGTGGTCATCACAGCCCAACTCAGCACCTTCTCCGTGCTTCAAGCAAACACCATTGACAGATAGCTTAGCACAAGTAGCTTCGCCATTCCGGCAGGATCCTTCGGAATATTTTCCATGTTATCATTCACATTCTTCTTACCCATCTACGATAAGTTGCTAGTACCCTACACCAGAAAACTCAAAAAGGATGGCAATGACATAACTCAGTTACAGAGAATAGGAATAGAATAGGTCATGGCCATAATGCCCATGGTTTCTACAGCATTAGTGGAGTCTAGACGCAGGCATGTAGCTGTAGCTCATAGATTATTACTAGATAACAAGCTCAATGCTCAAGTAACCATGTCTGCAATGTGGCTACTTCCACAGTACTGCATCGTGGGTCTGTGCAAGGCCTTCACTGGCATTGGTTATAATGATTTGCTATACAGTCAATTCCCCCACAACATGCGTAGTGTTGCAAGTGCCCTCTTCTTTCTCAACGGTGGCATTGGTGCGCTGTGGGGGCCACTTGACTAAGGGGCACTCATACACTGCGCCGAAATCTTAGGTAGACATACAAATTGCTGTTGATATATTGGAAAGGCATTTGATTTTTTATTTTATGTTAAAGGCTGGCATTGATTGCTTCAAATTTTATGATGACGATGGTTGTAGGAGCAACATTTTGCCATGCTAGACCTTATGTGCATTGACGACATGCAAGTCGATCTCGAGACCTCCACGGTGTGGGTGGAGGGTGGCGCTAGGCTAGGCCAGCTATATAGCACCATCGCAGGAGCCTCCTAGACACATGCTTTTTTGGTCGGCACCTGCCCTACCGTGGGCGCTGCCGGTCATATTTCCGACGGAGGCTTCTGCTTCCTGGCACGCGCACATGGCCTGGCCGTTGACAATGTCTTGGACATAGTTCTAGTGAACACGTCAAGCATGGTGCTTCGAAGGTAGTACATGGACGAGGACATGTTCTGGCCACTTTGCGAAGGTGGCAGGGGGTCATGGCCAGATGGAAGCTCCACCTCATTCCACGGATGCAGTCGCGGTTGCAGCCACAATCAAGGCAATAGCTTTGGCAGATCTGACAAATCTGCTGGTCGTGGTAGCAGCAGAGGTTGTGGTTCTAACAGATCTATGAGTTTCAGCTGCATATATGGAATTTTAGGCCCTGGTGGCCCTTCGTGTTTTGGATCTAGGCGATCCACCCACCTCCTGTCCTCTGTGCACCACGTGCATCTGCCTCGGCCTCCGCCTCCTATTTCGTGCCCCGATCCATGCTCTGATCTTGTTCTGCACCCTGATCCACATGTCGAGTCTGTCTTCAGCCAAAATGCTGGATCTGCTTCTACATAGAACTCAAGCCCTCCTCCTGCTGCTACTCCGTGCACTGTTTTCATGTTCTATCACCTGGCATGATCTGTATTTATAGGAATTAGAATCACACAACCTTTCTAAATGTATTACGCAACCTTTATAAATGTATTTCTATTTTGCAAGGGACGTAACCTTTCATAACACGTTAGCGTTAGTCAGTGTTATGGAAAAAGTTGGCATTACCAAAATATGACTGGTAATGGCCTCTCAGGAAAGTCAACGTTAGTCAGCGTTATGGACAAAGTTATCGTTACCAAAATATGACTGGTAATGGCCTCTCGGCCAAATAAAGAGAAAGAGAAAACTCTATCTAACGATAAAAGAAAGCATCAATCATAAATTATAAATAAATAGCAAACAAAGCTAAAAGCTTTCCTAACCTTAGCTTTCAAAACAAAAAGAAGTTAATACTACAAAAAAATTTATTGTTTAGTTTTCACTAGTAGCGTTTTTACTTGAAGTTGTAACTAAAAAGTGACATTTTAAAAATCTCATATTTAACTTCTAAAGAAATATCATAGTCATGCTCTTGTTACTCAAAGATAACTACATAGTAAAGTTTCCAAATAGAATGGAGATTTAGCAATCAAAGAAAACTCCAAATACAAAGAAAGGGAGTAGAAAATCAAGTTGATCACCAAGAATGATATCATTGATGATTAGTTAAAAGTCATTACAAATTCTAGATGCCCATTTTCAAGTACATTGTGCAACTTGATACTCAAATAAAAAACATAAGAAAATGAGTTTTCACTTCTAAAAAGAGGACATTGAGGGGAAACAATTCTCATATGTTGAAAACAAGTGCTAAAATGAAGACCTTGATGAATACGACACTATAGAAAATATATTTTTTGGATAAGTAGATACTCTCCAAATATCTTCCATTCTCATCATTCAAAAGATTGGTGATGATTGCATTTTCTAGGCCTTATTGAATTTTTTATGAATAAAATTATTCTTGGTAATAATCTCATATGTAATTTTGGAGTAAATTAGAAAAATAAATCTGCCATATTTTCAAAAGAATATCTAGAAAAGCTTGATGCAAACTATTGTCAACTTTAAATAAATACTCAAAATCAGAAATTAAATTTTTAAAATATTTTTTCTTCTTTCTATTTAGACCATAGAAGCTAGAAGCCTCCTTACATGTAATCCATCTATGATGCATACACAAATAGCAAACTGCAGTAACACCAAATTTTTTCCAAGTGGTACAAAATCTAGATGAATTAGTATCCCAAGATCCTTCATTAAAAGAAAGCTATCATAGGCTAATTTTCTTAAGCATATCTTTTGAAATTATAACATCAATGTAATTATAATACTGACTAAGTTTGCATCATGTCTTGTAAATTTGTTTAAGAATAAGAGAACCAAGAATAAAAATGGCCTAAGGAAAAAAAAAGACAATGAAGAAAGTTATTAAAAGACCAAATATTATCATTTTTAGGTTTTTCTTACATAATTTTATTTCTTAGAAGAAGCATCCAAACATCATCTCCATTGATGAGCGGCGAGGTACCCCTACACTCAACCATACGAATATGAGCGTTCATGCACGATCTGGTCGAACTTCATGGACATGCTAGTTGTGGTATCTAGATAGTTACACGTTGATCGCAGTTTGTTATCTTCCCACCTAGACTAGTATTTGCTTTGTCACGTATGGTTTAGTCCAAAGTGAGGCATATGATGTGATCCTAAATTAGTGCTACTCCTAGAGACAATGGAAGATAATCTTGATTAAACTAATGAGTAATAGGAAATGAAGTTTAAGCTAGCCTAAGTGCAATGAGCATCCGCTCCTTAATCATCCATACACATCTTGGACCTCGTGCACGACTACCACTTCAGGTTGTATACTCCAACCTTCATCGTCATATAACTCATTGGTTCTCCAATGAACTTCCTCACTAAGTGTGGTGTTATTATCATCTTGTAGGAGAGGCATTATTGTGTATGAATTTATGTAACTTTTTATAATTTCTTCTTTTTAAGAGATATATCGTTAAGTTCTTTACAGCGACCTTGTATGATATAACTAATCTAGATAACTAGCACCATCCTCGGCAATGGCGCCAATGATGAGTGGCGAGGTACCCCTACACTCAACCATACGAAACGAGCGTCGCACACACGATCCAGTTGAACTCCGCAGATGGACTAGTTGTGGCACCTAGATAGTTAGCCTTAGGTCACAGTTCACTATCTTCCCACCTAGACTAGTATTGCATATGTCACGTATGGTTTAGTCTAGATGAGGTGTATGATGTGTTTCCTAATCTATGCTACTCCTGAAGGCAATGGAAAAGAATATTAACTAAGCTAAGCTAGGAGGAAAAGGGTAAGAAATCTAATCTAGCCTAAGTGCGATGAGCAACCGATTCCTTGATCAACCGTACACATCTTGGACTTCGTGCACGACTACCACTGGGACTACCAAGCGTAGGCCTAGGTACGCCACTAGGATTACCAAGCATAGACCCCAAATAGGCCACTGGGTTACCAAGCGTAGATCCTAGCTACACCACTGGGCTACCAAGCAGTCACACTTAAATGCTCATAACCAAGTCGTACTCGTTTTGCTTTTAGGAGTTTAAGGGTGAGAGACTAATCGCGATGAGTAATCGATTCCTTGACTAGCCGTACACATCCGTAGATGCTCGTAATCAAGTCGTACTCACACTACGCTATGAAAGCAATAAATAACATTAAATAAATAACAAATAAATAAATAAACTAAGTGAATGCTGCAATGATGAAGTAATCTCGACCTTTATTGCCAGTCATGTGCGTGTCCATGGCACACTCGAATAAAGACACCGTACAATTACATTCACCACACTGCGGGCAGACATGGGAAAAAAACTAACTCTAGAGGGATCAAACTGCCAGAGCTTCACTACTCTAAAACTGGGATCCCGAATAAGGGAGAGCCACGTCTTATTTATAGATATGGTGACGGACTGCGATATCGCGTACGCGATATCATAGGGGAAGATGCGATATCGCGTACATGATATCGCGGCCTATGCGAATCGCGTCTCATCATACCCCCACGACTGAATAAAAACTCGTCCTCGAGTTACAAGGAGAACAAGCTTCAGTGATTACACAGTGGATAGGTATGAGATTATTAACTAAAAAAAGAAATGGACTAATGCCGCAGTGTGGGAAGACACAACACAGAGAAAAAATGCTACAACTACAAAAATGTGGAACTCATGTAGTTCCTGGTGGCGGTGGCTCCTCCATGGGTGCTTTCCCTTTGTCACATGCTCCAAGTTTTGAAGGTTGATGATGCTGAAGAATAGCCTGGAGCTTCTCCTCTTCGGTCCGAGGGTCTTGTGCCGTCCATGCTGATGCTCCGATGTTTGATGGAGTTGGCACTTCCCACGGATAGGGTAGTTGCGGAAACATTTGATTAGCCTTAACGTACCATGCCATGAACACCCGTCATTCCTCTTCATAGGCTCTGGCTTTGTCTTTGTATTCGTGAAGCTCAGTTAGCCATTGAGCCAAGTCGGTTGCAACATCTTTTTGTCCTTGGTAGCTTTCTTTTACCACTGCGAGTTCAAAATTTGTGACATCTAGTTTTTCAGCCAACTTCTTTCGCTCTGCAAATTCTGCTTCATATTTGATATGGGTGGAAGCTACCTGCTGCTTGAGCTTGACCTCGGGCGCCCTACTGTTAACATGGCCAAGTTGGCATATCGAAGGTTTGTCAACTCCATGTATTCAGTTAACTCCTGGATCTGCAGGTCCCAGTTCTTAATTTTCGCTTGCTGGGTGTAGGCATAAGTGTCCAATATGGCCCCCCAATCAGTGTGTTGAGCACTAATGTTGTTGATTTGAGCTTTGCCATATGGATCTCCTTCTCCAGGATTTGTTTGTACATCCCCACCTGATCACGGAAATGCTCCTTTAACTTCTCGTGTCGTTTAGCCTCATTCTATCATGTGCTAATCTCGATGGCTAATTTTTGTCGAATAGCACGTACCTCCTCCATTGAGAGGGTTCGATTTTCTCTGGCTAAACGGCTTACATCTCGATTGACCCAAATGAACTATTCTTGCAATTGATGAAAATGTTCATCAAGAACATTCTTTTGTTTCTCCACAGAAGTCAACCGAAGATTATCTGCAACCAACTGCTTATTCTCTTCTTGTAAGGTCTTGAGTGCCTTAATATGTGCATGAGTTTGCGCCTTTGCTGCAAAGGCATCCCAAGTGGCCGTCTCCTTTTCTTTTGCCACCTTCTTATTTTCTACAATTAGTTTTGTTAGTTGCTCGGTTCTAAAATTGTCTAGCTGGCCTACGAGGACAAATCGCAAAGGACCCCATTGTGCTACTTGTAAGGCTATGAGCTGCTCATGTAGTTTCTGCACTTCAGCTTCATCATGCTCTGCCCTTACTTCGGATAGGACCAGCTTCCCCTTTGTGAAAATGAGGTCTGATTGAATTGTCGTTACATCCTGGGGGATGTCAAACAGAGACGTCAAAACTTGTTCTGTTTGAAGCAATCTGTCTAATGCATCCTCATGTTCCGTAGGAGTCATTGAGGTTCCGGTAATAGTTTGAGCATCCC
>MNCI01034278.1:442208-453046 GCA_015680685.1 Gnetum montanum | reverse complement strand
CCAGAGCTTCGCTACTCTAAAATTGGGATCCCGAACAAGGGAGAGCCACATCTTATTTATAGATATGGTGGCGGACTGCGATATCGCGTACGCGATATCGTAGGGGAAGATGCGATATCGTGGCGGACGCGATATTACGTACGTGATATCGCGGCCTATGCGAATCGCGTCTCATCAAGAAGGCTTGAATTAACATGTTTTGCTAGGAAGATGCCCAAGTAATGTTGACATTAGCATCAATCTCACCTATAGATCATATCACATGAACTTAACTCCAAATGACACTCTCAAGTTTATGCGATTGTAGCATCTATCTCATATCTTTCTGATGATGATCAACATCATTTTAGATGATAATGATAATTTCGGGATCCTCAAAATGAAAATTTGGGATATGTTTAGGTAAGTGATCCTAACATAAGACATGCTAATTCCAACATGAGTGTCACCTATGTCAACACGTATCATCCATCTTATCAATGCTATTAAAGCTTTCTAAAATTAAACTTTGAGTTGTCATTTCTGGATCTTGTGAATTTTGAAAAATCCTAGATCTATAAATACCAAGATCAAACACTCAATATAGGTTGACTTTTCAAGATTCTAGAGCACTTTTTGAATTTTGAGAGATCCTTAAAAGTTCCAACATCCACATCATCTACATTACTTGCATGCTTCATGACCTTCTTAGCATCCTTAACACTCCATCAACTCTTGCCCAATGCCTACATTACTAGCATCACATACAAATATGTCAGTGCTAGTGTTAGCATTACTTTCACTAGTGTCAATATCACTAGTGTCTATGTCACCTCTAACAAAGCATCCAAAGAAGGCTAATTTTTCAAGATTCTAGAGCACTTGTTGAATCTTGAGAGATTCTAAGAGTGCCAACATTTGTATCTTGTATGTCATCTATGTGCTTCACAGTCATCCTAACATCTTCAGCACTCCACCAACTCTTACCCAATGTCTGCTATTGTGATAAAGATCATCATATTTCGAGATCTAAAACAACCTAACATGAAATTAAGCTAAGTAATCTCACGGCTAACAAATGGTCTAAAAAAAATTTCCTCAAATTGCAAGAGGACTTGTAGATCATTGGAAAATTCCAACAACTTGAGATAATATTTTTGCCAAACACTAGCAAGTATGAAGCAAATAACGATGTGTATGAAATAGCTAACAAAATGAGAACAAATGAGAAATGTATACATAATATGATATAAAACAAGATGAAGAGTGCATGTGGCTAATAAAGAAACAATAGAATAGATTGTAAGAAAGAAAAGGAAAATCAGACCTATTAAAAATTCACACCCTTAAAACAAGAGAAAACACTTTAAAACATATTCAATACAATGCCAAAGATAGAACACTAAAATGGATAAAATTAGAATTGTATGAAAAGAACCTAGCAATCTACTATAAGGATCCTGAGAAATGGATTAGGGATCAAGGATGTCTAATGAGGAGCTATGTTACCCTATTTTCTTTCTAATGCATGTGCCCGATATAGAACTGACAAGAACGTTGCAAATTCTAGAGTTGACAAAGAAACATTAAACCAAATTGGTATGTTAGCCAGGATCCAAAGGAATCTTTGTGTATCAAGAGGACAACATAAAGGGAATACAAATATGTCAGCAAGGGAAGAAAGATAGAATTAGAAAAAAGTTGATAATCTCTAGGAGGAGAACAATTATTTTGTAGAGTGATAGAGCCTTTGGAAAGCTTTCCAAATCACCTATATGCCAGTAAGAAGTCAATTGTGCTTAGGAAAAAAAATAATCAAGAAGATGTTAGCACCTTTATTTTTAGGAATAACCTTCTATTTATAGAATGAAAATGCTTAATACATCATGAAGAAATAATACATTAGGACCCATAGAATCTTCTAAAAGGTTTTGGATATGAAGATTAACATGTAGATAGTTGATATGAAAAATGATGTCGAATGTCAAAATCAAGATTGATATAGGCTGTCAAAGAGTAGAAATGACGTTGTACATTGAAAGGAAGGTTGTTTCCAAAAGTTGAAGTTACTATCGATGTAGAAGATGAAGCTGAATGTTGAAACTAAAAATTTTATATGAGCAACCAAAAAATGATGCTACATATGACATGAGAAGTTGCTTCTATCAAAATTTAAAGATGGAGATCAAAAACCATGTTGCCAATGACATAGGATGTCAAATCTAGATTGCTAGAGATGGTTTTGAGCTAAGAAATCATAAAATGTACCCAAAACTCTAACTTATGTAGAAAAGTCAATGCAGGTACAACACTTGCATTACCAAATTCACAAGCAAACACATTGATGCTAATGTTAGCATCACTTACAAGTATTTGCATCATTAGTGCTTGTGTTGTTGTACCGCCTAGCATTACCTTTGAAGCAACATTAAAAAATAGTTATATTTGCCTTCTAAATCAAGGTCAAACAACATTAGCAACCTTTCCACTCATCCCTCAAGTTGTAAGATGTCAAAATTCATCATTCAAATGTTATTTTTACCCATAAACTAAGGCCTATTCCTTGATTTCATATTCCAATCTATATCATCATATATTATACCTTAGTTTCCTCTTGGCCCTCCATAGAAGATGAACTTTGTCATCCAATCAAACAATGCATTGTTTACTCATCAAGAAGTAAAAACCTAAATCAGAATCCACATATCAATCTTTCAATTATCATTCATGTTACTTTTCCTAGTTTATTCTAAACGTATTTATATTTCTTAGATTTCATTGAACTTATCATTAAGTTTATCATCATTTATTGATTCCCCTATTGATTCTATATCATGGTTGATAAGATAAGTCGATGTTTGATTGGAGGATTATGCTCCTTCATTTCATAATCATTGATCTTTGGCTAACCTATCAATCAATGAATATCATAAATTTAGCTAATATGCACATTTATATAGGTGACACAAGACATTGCATCAATGCATACAAATTAACACAGCAAACCATGGGTTGATGCGATCACATCAATGGGATTATGTTAATGCAATCAACCCACAGTGACTCATCATAATCGAACGACTAAATGAAAACTCGTTCTTGAGTGAACAAATGGAAGAACAAGTTTCTTACAAAATTTTGGAAAGGTATGGAATTATTAAATAACTAATTAACACACAAACTGACTGATACTAACACTAACTACCCAAGTGTATAGATTTATAACTTTTACAAAAATAGTTGTTCATGATAGAAAAATTGAACATCATTACAAAAAATAATAGCACAACTCCTATGATGCCTTGAAGATGAAGAGAAAATTAAACAGTCCCAAGTGATGGAGGTTCTCGAGGTGCCAAAGGACCTTCTACTACCTCCAATTCACGTAGCTATTATGGTTGAGGTTGTGGTCGTGGTTGTTCAACTATAGTTGTAACTATTGGCGAAAGACAGAATGCATCTAATAATGCTTTTATCTTCTCCTCCTTACTCCAAGGATCATATAGGATCCACTCAATCACTCCAATGTATCAGGTTGATACAAAAACATCCCTCAGATAGGGCATTCTAGGAAACAACTCCTTTATGTTGACAAACCATGCCAAAAATTGTTTGTGTTCAACATCAAACACCTTGATAGCATTCTGCAGCTCCTGCTATTTATTCATGCTACAAGCCAGGTTCTCAATCATTGATTTTTGGTCAATGAAGTGCTTTCTAAGAACGTTGAGTTCAACATTTGTCATTTCTAGCTTCCACTTCATCTCCTTATGATGCTTAAACTTGACCTCATACAATACGTATGAGTTGGCCACTTGCTTCTTCAATTTTCACCTTCACCTTCTAGTAGTTAGTATTGCCAAGTTTGTATATCGAAGGTTGGTGAACTCCATGTACTCCATCATCTCCTCAATCTAGAGCTCCTTGAGGTGGATCTCTACTTTGTTGTATGTGTTCAGTCCATCAAAGATGGGTTGCCACATGTCACCTCCTTTTTGGAGATGCTGGAAAACTCATTCACCTTTTCCTTCATGTATTTGATTTCTTTTTCATTAATTTCTTTCTAAAGGTCAACCTGGTCCTTGTAATGGTTCTTGACCCTTTCAAATTGAAGGGCATTGTTCTTCAAGATAATGGTTTCGATTATAGACTTCTAGGAAAGAGCACAGACCTACTTCATCAAAAGATTACGATTTTTTGCTACCAACCTCCTAAGATCTATGCTCACCTTGGTAAGCTACTCCTGCTATTGGCTCATGTATTTAACCATTTGGTCCTTCTAGAGCTTAACATTGTGTAACTAATGATTATCCTTGGTTAGAATGACATTCTCCCAACAAACCTCTAACAAGTCCTTCTAAATATTATAGATGGTGGCATCTGCTAAATATTGGTCGAAGATTGCCAACTCCTTGGCGTACTCAACTTCTTGAAGTTTGGTTTGAAGTTTTTGAAAAGCTTCATCTTTGAATATAACTTGGCTGAGTAGGGTGGCATCAACAAGGTGGGCTCTCTGCAACTTTAGCAACCAAGCATCAATTTTTAAATATGGCTACTTCAAGTTGGACATTGGCAATAAGGCACTTTCCCTTAGCCTTCAACAACACTTATTGGATCGTAAAAAATGTCATCTAGAAGGTCAAAGACATCCAAAATTGGTTACCAAATTCAAACCAGTTATTCCAGCAACTCTTCATTCTGAGTTACACTGAATCTCCCACTTGCCACTCATGTGAATTTCTGCACATCTCTAAGTGTAACAATATTTGGCACAAATGCCATAGGAACATTGAGGGCTTCACCCACTCTGTCAACCACAACCTCAGCCATCATTTCCTATCCTTGGTGCTATATCACCAAGACAATAGCCTCATCACCTTCCTCCAGGTGCACCAAGAAGGCAGTAGCATTTTCAAAGATTTTTGGAAATTACTGCTATCCTAGAATGGACATCATTACCTCTTGGGCACTAGGATTTGAGTGCATGGGTCTCTGCATTCTTTGGATAGATAATTTTGATGTCATGTCCTCCAACCAACTGATGGTACAACTTACCTTGTTTAAGTGACTTAGGATTGGTTGACAGATAGATGAATCACCACTCGGTCCAACTTGCTACTACTACAAAAGTTTCTCACAAAGTTTCTATATGCTATTGTACTCCATGACAGCATGAGCCTCCAGCATTGTTTCATGAGTGGATAATGGTGGTGGCTGCTCCTCTTTTTTCCACATGGTAGGACCTTATCATTCATCATCTCCACCCAAGAGGAAACAAAAGCATTCTAAGTGTGTTGTTAGAATAACAAGCTATTCCTCCTCTTTTGCATAATTTTTAGATTAGGCATACAAAAAGGAGTTCCTTCCTACCATACTTGTTCTCCGTAAAGCACTTCTCTATCTTAAGATAGATTATCTGTGGAAGGTTGATAGGGAATTTCCTACTCATATTGATGCATGCATGGGTAGAAAAGGCTATCACCTTACTTGGCCTCATCGTCAAATTAAGGTGGTAGGCCTTGATCTTGAAGTAAGCATGTTTTGCCATTGTGAGTGCATTGAATTCTTTGTGGTCCACTTCATAGCACCATTGGATCCACTCCTTTTTCATCTCTGGGTTCACCTGCATTGAGATCTCTACCAAATTTTTCCCAATTTCAAACAATCTGAAGGCCTGAGAGATGACCTCCACCGAGTAAGACATACTAATGTCCTTGATCTTCATAGTAGAATTAGCTTGCCTATTGTTCTAGAAAATATATGTCTCTCCCATGGACCACTTCCCACTAGAAGTGATGATGGGCCACATGGGAGAGCTCTGCAACTGAGTTTTAACATCTTCTAGGGTAATGTCCAAGAAGGTTCCAAAGTTCAGCTCTTGAAGAACCAGACGTTGAATTCCCTTAGATTGGATTTGCCTAAGGTAGGCTTTAGTCAAAGTGACCTCAAAGGTTTGGCCTTGGTCCTGATGCCTCATCCTAGTGGGATTGCTCTATTTCAACTTGGGAAATCTTCCAAACAAATTCCACTTTGATCACCTCTCGAAGAGGTCCTGTGGCATGCATTTTGGTTGCCTACTCCTAGGGTTATTCTTGTTGTTGGCCCTTTCCAATTCTAGGCCACTTGTCCCTTGGTTGGGACAGTCCTCCTTCCTATGGACACTTTGGTCTTGCAGCCATTTGTATTCACAACATGATCAAGGATTAACGTTTGATGTCTAACTTTGAAAGACTCGAGTACCTTATCTCTTTGGATTAGTTACACTTGGCTAAGTTGTGATCATGGCAGGTTTGATTATTTTATTATTATTTCTCTCTAGATCACTATTAGAGTTCATTGGAAAGGTTTAACTCTCATGAATTAGTGATTTTGATATTATTTTATTAATTAAACCTTGTGGGAATTAGAAAAAATTCAAAAAAATCATCACTAACCTAAGGTTTTTGGCATCCACAATGTAGAGCTCACCTTTGGTAGCTACAGGACTAAAGAATAGGGTTAATTAGACAAGCGATATGAAAGTTATGGCTCTAGAAGGTGTTGGGTTCTGAAAACTACAAAAACTCCTCTTGCGCTTGAAGGTAAATGAGAAAAAATTTGCTAAGTGTTGTGCTATTTATAGATTTTTTATGCTATGTTGATAAGATCCCTTCAACGAGATCGTGTTGACTTGGTTGGTTGCATCAACGCAATCGAAAGATAAAATTTTTTATCACCAAAAATAAGGACAAAAACAAAGATTTTTTATATAAAATTAAAGTTCTTAGGGAGCCAAAAGAACTAACAATATGATGAAATACATGAAGAGGGCTAGGTAATTCACTAAAAATGATATTTAATAGTAGAATGCTTGGAGAAATTCCATGAAGAAGTACAAAACTAGACATAACTAATGTTGAATGCAGAAGGCTTTGAAAGCAAACATGCCTAAAGGATGAGGAACTTAACTAGCCCAACCAAGGGGTATGCAAGTGGATCTTTCCCATAGTAGGCTCATGTCCTTGATGCCCTTGCATGTCCTCAAATTGAGTTTTTGGATCCCATGAATGACTAATGGTTATAGTTAATTAAGGATCAAATCCCCAAAGAAATTATCTAGGAACTTTGCGCATCAAACTAAGACATTGAACAAGACATGAGAAGAGGCAGTGAAGTGATGAATGGAAAGCATAGGTTGATGAGGTATTATGTGGAATGGAGTCTCATATCATGGTCACATGAAGTCCCTTATGGATTTTTATGGTTAATATGACCTAATAACATCCATCCTTAGTCCGAATTAAAACCAACCACATTCAGTGACTTTGCATTAACACTCAAAGACTAGTCCACCTTCCCATGACACAAGAATATCCTCACAGATCAATCACCATTCCTAAAAGAGAAGTAGGAAGTGAGATGGACCTTAAAGGGGATTTGCAGGCACAGGTAACATGCCTTTCTAGTCCCATAACTAGTGCTTGTAGCCCGTTATTTTTGTCTAAGAGTTTTGCTTTGAATTCCCATTATTTTTTTTGAATTTTTGGGTTTTTGGATGGGAACCACACCATTCAAAGACTTTACTTCCTATTATTGGATGATAGCGGAATAGTGAAAAATCCATGGAAACACCCATGCACCCAAGGGGTAGGCAAGTACAAAGAGCGTCAAATCCCCTTGAAGTTATACTCTTGTCTATCCATTTAATCCTTACCAAGTTTGGAAACTACCAAGGTCACAAATTCATTAAAAGTTTCATTTAAGAAGGGATCACATATTTTCAAAACAAGGGAACACCATAGAGTTCTGTCGATGGATGGATGATGTGGACTCATTACCTATTATCATGAAAAAGAAACCATGTCTTAGTTATCAATACCAAAATTCAAGGATAGAATTCAGACATTACCAATCAAATAACATTATAGTACAAACCACCATCAATTAATAGCTACAGTTGCACCAAGTCCTAGTGGGAATAAAGGAAAACATAAGAAAGATTCCAAACCAAATAAAGTAAAATATAGAAGAAATTGTAAATTATTGAAGAAAGAGAAAAATGTACAAAAAATAGTATTAAAAAAAGTGAAAAAGTGAGAAGCCACATTGTTTGGATTAGCATGGATGGCCATCTCCCCCATGACTAAGTTAGAAGGAGGAGATTCAAAAAATTGAGAATGCATATCCATCCATTAAGATGTTCTAGTCACTGGTTCTTTTGGATTCATGAAAGGTTTTAGTTGTTGCATGTTGACCAGTAGCTTTTTGTTTGGGCTTTTAGGTTTATAAATTAACATGGCCTCAGAAGGAAAGACTTCATAGATAATGTAAGACCCTTCTTACAATATTTGGAACTTCGTTCTTTGTGGTATGTGTATGGGATTCTAGTATAAGACCTTATCTTCTAGTTGAAATTTCACTTTCTTGATTCTAAGGTCATGTCATTGTTTATTAAATGCCTTATGCACTTCATTAAATGACAGGTCCACAAATCAATTCTCATCTAGCAAGTTGACGTTCATTAATGATGAGATGCGATTCGCATAGGCCACGATATCGCATACGCGATTCGCATAGGACGCGATATTGCGACTGTCGTGATATTGCAATCCATGCGATATTGCGTACGCGATATCGCGTCTTCCCCTACGATATCGCATACACGATATCGCGGTGCGCTGCAATATCTATAAATAAGAGGTGGCTCTCCCTTGTTTCCTCATCCTAGACTAGAAATAGGAAAACTCTGGCAGATTGATCACTCCAGAGATAGAATATTTTCCATGTGCCCGCAATAGGAGTCCTAAAGTGAACGGATCTTTATTCGAGCAACATTGTACCTAAACACAAGTTGTGTATGGCAATAAAAAGGAACTTCCTAGATAAACCTTGCAGTGCATGAAATAGGATTTTATTTATTGTTATTTATTTCTTTCTCTTAGTAATGCGGAATGAGTACGACTTGATTACGAGCATCTAAGGATGTGTACAGATAGTCAAGGAATGGATGCTCATCGCAACACAGAATGAGTACGACTTGATTATGAGCATCTCAATGTGACTACTTGGTAACCCAATGGCGCATCTAGGATCTGCGCTTGGTAATCCCAGTGGTAGTCGTGCACCAGGATGTGTACGGATAATCAAGGAATCGGCTGCTCATCGCACTTAGGCTAGACTAGATTCCTCAACCCTTTCCTCCTAGTTAAGTGCCTCAATACGACCACTTCGAGCACGTGCGTTATGCGTGGTGATCCCAGCAACAATTAGCATTTGGTAGCCACGATTGCATCGGTTCAGTGTGTGTATAGTAAGTGGGAACGGATGCTGATGCTAGTTAATTTNAATAGAACATAAAGGATATCACTCACATCGTTGGGAGCCTAAACGAACCTTCGGGATAATTAATTAAACAAGAATTTATATAACGGTGAAATAACACACCGATAAAAATGTCTTCTTCTAACAAGAGCAACTCACCACCTAGGAACAATACAAAGAATAGTCAGCAATCAAAAACACATAACCTAAATCCGCCAGTTCCTCAACAATATAAGTTGACATATACTCATCTTGGTGAGTATATCCCCAACTTTACTTTTATTCTCCATCAAGACGAACAGATGCGCTAGAGAGATTTGCAAGGTAACATCGTGTTACCTTTAGATCGATCAGTCCCAAACATGCTTCTCTGTGCTTTGGCATAGATTGGCATGACAGAATTATACGTTGAATACGTTGTGGAAGATTTTGACTCAAGGGATTATTATCCCACAGAAGCACAACGTATGAGGAACTCAAGGCAGGAGAGCCAACATACCCTATTGAAGGGCAAAGGCTTGCACATCCTTAGAGAAATAAGAGATGAGGAACCCTTTATAATAGGTTCTTTAGCAAATGATGTTCCCCCTCCTAACGATGGTGAGGAGGTTGGGTATCAAAACCTACGCTCAATGATACATAACACTAGTTCTGATCCCCGTGAACACCAACTGTTCACAAAGGGAACAACAACTCATGATAAGGACAGGCACTTAGATCGTCACCATGATCAGGGCCGTAGCAACCAAAGAGAAGGTAGGAAGAATCATCATGGAAATGGTTCTCCTTCTTCTTCTCCTTCATCTCATCACTCACCCTCTCCTTCCACATCTGGGTGCAACCAGCATGAGCATAACAGAGAGGATAAAGNTTGCAAATCTCTCCAGCGCATCTGTTCGTCTTGATGGAGAATAAAAGTAAAGTTGGGGATATACTCACNAGAGTCGAGAGAGAGGACAAGGGCATGAATGAAGGGAAAGTAGGGAACAACAAAGACATCATAGGCGTTATGAAAGAGATGATCATGATGAACCCCTACTTGCAACCTGAAGTATGCTTGACATAACGGAGGCTGTTAGAATTCCAACAAGGCATTTAAAAGATAGTCGGATCAAATGCTTAGACATGAAAAATATCCCACGCTTTAAGGGGGGATACAATGCTGATCCATAGCATCATTTACAGGCATTTCACGATGCCTATTCCTTGCAAAATATAGAAAATGAGTGGTAAAAACTTAATTTATTTCCAAGGACACTCATTAAAGAAGCAGAGAGTTGGTACTAGTCCTTAGAACTGGAAACCATCAGGAGGTGGAGTACGATGCTAGAACTCTTCAACGATAAATATCTAACGTACTCCAGAGTGTCTAATTTGCATAAGCAAATCCAAGGATGGAAGAAAGGTACTTATGAACCCTTGGATGCTACCATGGCCTACTACTACACATTGTTACATCGGTGCCCGGGCCATGGATACGCTTAGCGGGATCAACTCCGCCACATCGTAGATGGGCTAAGGCATGAAACTAGAAGAACCCTTGGGACTTATGCCCAAGG
>MNCI01034278.1:430126-440406 GCA_015680685.1 Gnetum montanum | reverse complement strand
TGACTGGGCATTTCTCAAACTAAGGAAGGACTCAAGGATTGCAAAGGGTGTGACTTCAAGGGAACTTGATGCATTTGTGTTGGCCATTCTCTTGGGTGCTTGGATGTTTTCTTCTTGAGTTTTCTCACCGTTCCAATGTTACCCAATTATCAGAAGTTGAGACAATAAAAATAACAAAGTCTGTGCATGGTGTGGTTCTCATGCATAGAAGCACAAAAAAAAAGTGAAAAAGAAAGTGAGAATTCAAAGCACATCCCTTAGACGAAATAAACTTGGGCTATAAGCACTGGTTATGGAACCAAAAGTGTTCCCTCTAACTAAGCTCGCTTCCCATTCTCTCCTTTGTTTCGTCGGAATGGTGGTGGCTCTTTAGAGGTGCATTCTTGTTACTTCAAGAGGATGGATTGGCCGAATGCATTGATGCGAAGTCACTGGCTGTGGTTGGTTTGAGGCCGGAGTTGGAATGCGATTTGCCAAGTCACATTAATCATGAAACACACAAGGGGCTGTACACCACCTTGTTCTTGGGACTCCATTCCATTCTCTTCTCTCCATTGTTCACCTCATTGTCAATTGTATCATTAGTGTATATTTTGGTTGATGCATTATTTTCCTTTTGGTAAATTCTTGTGGTTAAGACTTTAACTCTTGTTCCAATTGACATTCCTAGAGGCTACAGACTCTTTGAATGTGGGTTTGTCAGGGCATTAAGGGCATGAACCTGCTTTGGGGAGGACCCACTGACATTCCTATTTGGAGCATTAGTTAAATTCTTACCCTTAACATTTTGCAATTAATTTTATTTTATTCATTTCCATCTTGACATCCATTTCATCGATGCCATAGTTGTCTCTTTTTATCTATCTTTCCTACTCCTTTTCTTTCTCCATTCTAACGCTACCGGAGGTTCGTGATTAGTCATGGGGGTACGGGGCCCGATTTTTTCGATTCTCTCCTAAGCCTCAATTTTTTTCAATTTTTTCCTAACCCCTACACCTTCGGTAGTCATCATTAATATATCTCTTGAACCGTATCAGCCATACCACAACCTAGCCAATGGACTTACACCGAAGCAAGGTATCAATTACATGATGATTCATTTACCCTTGCTAATATATGATTGTGTTGTGTGTGCATATGGCGATCATACAACAATGGATTGGATCTCGAGCAAACACTTGGAATGGAGCAATGCTGAAAGCAGCAATGCAAGGAGCAAGATCGATGGCATGCTTACGCATGGACAACAAAAGGTGCAATCTTGGCATTGGCAGCAGCAACACTTCTTTCTCTCTCTCTTTCTCTCAAGCTACCAAATGAGGCCTGATGTCAATGTAATATGGTGTTCACTCTTGTTGTCATGAACACTAGTTTTGTCAAGTCTTGTAATGATGATCCATTCACATGTCATCCCATTAGTTCCATTCACCTCAATAATCCCATACCTTCCTAATATTTTGTAAGGAACTCAAGGATGAGTTTTCATTCATTCATGGGGGTATGATGAGACACGATTCGCATAGGCCGCGATATCGCGTATGCAATATTGCGGCCGTTGCAATATCGCATCTTCCCCTGCAATATCGCATACGTGATATCGCAGTGCATCACAATATTTATAAATAAGAGGCAGCTCTCCCTTGTTTCCTCATCCTAGACTAGAAGTAGGGAAACTCTGGCAGATTGATCACTCCAGAGATAGAATATTTTCCATGTCCCCGCAGTAGAATTCCTAAAGTGAATGGATCTTTATTTGAGCAACATTGTACCTNATTTTATTTATTGTTATTTATTACTTTCTCTTAGTAATGCAAAATGAGTATGACTTGATTACAAGCATCTAAGGATGTGTATGGATAGTCAAGGAATGGATGCTCATCGCAACGCGGAATGAGTATGACTTGATTACGAGAATCTCAGTGTGACTACTTGGTAACCCAGTGGCACATCTAGGATCTACGCTGGGTAATCCTAGTGGTAGTCGTGCACTAGGATGTGTACGGATAATCAAGGAATCAGCTGCTTATCGCACTTAGGCTAGACTTGCTTCCTCAACCCTTTCCTCCTAGTTAAGTGCCTCAGTATGACCACTTCGAGCATGTGCGTTACACATGGTGATCCCAGCAACAATTAACATTTGGTAGCCACGATTGCATCGGTTTAGGGTATGTACAGTAAGTGGGAACGGATGCTGACGCTAGTTAATTTAGACTTAGTTCATTAGTTAGAGTTAGTTAGTTTCTTCAACCCTTCACCTCAATAGCATAGGAGATAAAACACATAAAAGCTATAAAAATCATATACCTCGGACTTACTTAACCATACACCGTGACAACTACAAGTAAGTCTGGGAAGACAACAAATGATTAACCCCAAGTGTTCCATGGGGCGTATAGGCACTTAGTTTGCAGAGTTCGACCAGATCACACGTGCTAGGCTCATTTCGTATGGTTGAGTGTAGGGGTACCTCGCCACTCATCAGTTAATCTTTCTTTTTGTGCTAAACTTAGGTCAAGGTCAAGGTCATAAGTTATTGACAGTATACGAAGCTTCGTTTGGATTGAAAATATTGGTAATTTTCTATACACAAGCTCATAGGGAGAGTAGCCAATAGGAAGTTTCCAAGAAAAGTGAAGGCCTAAAGGTATCATTGATTTTTGTGCTTCAATCCCTCCTATATTTACTAATGGTTCTTGTTAGTATTTTTGTTATCTCTTGGTTAGTAACCTCCACTTGACCATTAGCTTAAGGGCAGTAGGGTGTTGTTAATTTATGTTCAACCCCCAAGCACTACATAAGCTTCCAAAATGTGGTGCCTATAAAATGAGTTCCATTATTATAAATAAGTGCACGTGGCATCCCAAACCTGTTTACAACATGTTGTTGTACAAATCAAATAGCCATAGAAGATGTGTAATTGGTGATGGCCGTTGCTTCTACCCACTTCATACAGTAGTCAATAGCTACTATGATGTACATAATTCTGTTTGACATGGAATTGATGGGAACCATGAAATTAATGCTTCATATGTTAAAGGGCTCTAGTGGTTGGATTCACTATTGAGGACCCTTCATATGAGTGGTCATTCCATCATCATGTTGGTAGCATTCACAAGAGCAAACAAAGTGGTGAGCATCCTTAACAAGCGTTGGCTCACTGTTAGCTTATTCATCAAGAACCAGATTGCACTATGGTCTGTGTGCATAAACACCTTGTATCCAAGCACATAGTGCCTAAATTTTTCCACGGTAAACACCACTGCCATCAATTTTTTCTCTATTGTGATGTAGTTTAGCTATGCACCAACAATGTTTCTGCTCTCACAATGGATGATGTAAGGACGTTTCTAATCATCCAACTACATGAGCACAACTCCTAAGGCATAAATAGATGCATCTATCATGATGTGGAAGTACCTAGACCAGTCATGTGCTCATAGAATTGGAGTTTTCACAAGCTTCTGCTTGAGTTGTGAAAATGCATGCTCACATTCTTCAATCTAGACAAATGGATCACCCTTCTTTGTTAGCTCCACCAAGGGTTTACCAATCTTAGAGAAATTCTTGATGAATCACCGATAGTAGCTAGTGTGACCAAGGAATGACCTCATATCTTTAATTGTTTCTAGCTATCAGGTGATTCCTTGGATGATCCTTATTTTTTTAGGATCCATCTTGATCCCTTTCTCTAAAATTTTATGCCCCAACATAATGCCCTCCTAAATCATCAAGTGGATTTTTTGTCAATTGAGCCTAAGGTTTGTCTCCACACACCTTTTCAGCACTTGGTCAAGACAATCCAAGGCTTGCTCAAATGTAGCCCCATAGGTGCAGAAGTCATCCATGAAAACTTTCATCCCACTACTAATCTGCTGTTGGAAAATGCTTAGGACAAAGCATTAGAATGTGTTAGGGGCATTGCATAAGACAAACAATATCTTTATATATGCAAAAGTCCCTTAAGGATTTCTGAATGTGGTTTTGGCCTGATCCTCCAGTGCTATCTAGATTTGGTTATAGCCACTATAACTATCCAAAAAGCTATAGTAGTAATGCCTAGAAATGGTGTCCAACACCTGGTCCACACATGGCAATGAAAAATAATCCTTATATGTTGCCATGTTCAATAGCCTAAAGTCAATGCAAACTCTCCATTTCCCACCTTTCTTTAGCACTATCACAATTGGGCTAACCCACTCACTATCTACAATGGAATAGATGAACCCTTCCTTGAGGAGTTGTTCAATATCTTCTTTGACAATATGCTTCAGTTTGGGGTTCAATCTCTGCTACGATTGTCTCTTTGCTTTAATGGAGGCATTTATGTAGATGCAATGTTGGCATATCCTTGGATCAATTCTAGTCAGCTCATGATATGAGCAAGCAAAGGTTGTTGGCCATTTCTTGACCACCATCAACAACTTCTTTTTCTGTACATGAGAAAGGTTGGCATTGATAATGATTAGCTTTCCATTTTTCAAAAAAGCATATTCCATTTTAGCTAGTAGAGTTTTTAACTCAAGGGGCTTTTGTTTAAAGCTTTTAGGGATTTCCAACTCTCCCTAATTGGTATCATCAAGTTCATTGGAGAGTTGGCAATGGGTTTACTCCATCTTGTCCATGCCTTCATTGGAGGCACTTGTTAAGCTCTCAGTTTATTCCATGCACAAAGTTGAGCTACTTTCAAATTTAGCTCTCAACCACTAGGTGCCCTCTTGATTTGTGGCTACTGTGTATAGGCACCTTTGGATTTTTGTGACATCTGCATACTACCTACATGTTCTGATTTTTGTACCTTTCACTATCCATAATTTCTACATGTAGTGGTACCTTGTGTCATTGTACACGATGCATGGAATGCACTTCTTCTCAATCTTTCCAAAATTATTTTCCTTGGAAATTTCCAAGGAGATTTCTCTGATTCCTAGTCATGTATCTATTGTACTTAGCCAAGCCCTTCCCATGATGATTGTAAGTTCCCCTTACATTTGTCTACTTGAATCACCAAGAAGTCAACAGGATAGGACTACCCACAAATGGTGGTTACAATGTCCTTCATCAATCCCAAGGGAACAGTGATGAACTTATCTACTAACTCAAGATGAATGTTGCTCTTCTTTAGAGGAGGGAGTTTCCAAGCTTTGTACATTTCATGAGATATTAGATTGACACCAGAACCTGAGTCCAAAAGAGCATTTCAAGGTTCATTCCCAAAAATTTGCAAGTAAATAAGGGGACTTCCAGGATCAAATATTTTCCTAGGAAGATGGCTAGCCTTTATCCAATCTATGACCACATGGGTTAACATTACAATATGCACTACCCAAAAATGGTGGTCACAATGTCCTCCACCGATCCCAAGGGAATGGTGATGGATTGATCTACTAACTCAAGACAAATGTTGATCTTCTTAAGATGAGGTAGGTTCCAAGCTTTTTACATTTCATGAGATATTAGATTGACACTAGAACCTGAATCTAGAAGAGCCTTGCAAGGTTCATTCTCAATGATTTGCAAGTAAATAAGGGAACTTCTAGGATCAAATCTTTTCCTAGGAAGATGGCCAGCCTTTATTCAATCTATGACCACATGGGTTAACATAACAATATGCACTTTGGGATGCATTTGATTCAAATGGATCTCAAATGGTATTGCAAAGGATGAAGGAGAAGTAGGGTCATCAATCATAGGTGTCTATGAGGGCTTAGTTAGATTGTTGGTTTAAAAGAAAGGTATTTTTTGGGGCTTATTCTTTAAACCACTTGGCTGGGGAGCCAACTATAAGTTAACAGCACTTGTGATGTTTCTTTGCTATGGCTAGGTTAGAATTTCACCCTATATGGATGGAGCGAGTAGCAACTAAGTTAAGGGTGGAGGTATAAGTGCAAAAGGATGAGGAGGGTAAGATGGAAATGGGGACTTTCCTCTTTGAGATTATGCTCTATAGTACTTAGGAGGGTAGTAATGGCACTAGAAAGATACGTGATTGGAAGATTCATGTGGAGAAATGGGCTACTGAACATAGTATCCATATGGATCTAACTAATAATAAGGGTACTGCTACGTTGGTGGTGGCATCCCCCACAACTATGGGTGTTGTCACTATTGGTACTACTCAAGAGGTTGAGGTGGAGCTCCACTCAAATAGTAAGCTTGTTGGTGGAACTACTTGTAGTTGCCTTGAGGATAAGGCAACCTCTTAGGTGCTTACCTTTTTATCAATCTAGGATTCAGCACATACACCCTAGCTTCCTGTAAGTATGACACAACTAGACAACATCCCTTAGGATGCTCATATTAGTAGATGTCAAATTCACCATCATCATCTATCTCAAAATCTACAGCCTCTTCAATAGTAGCAGCTTTACCCTTATCTCTTTAATGGACACATTTAGCTTTCTTTATTTTCCTTTGGTCACAACCATTACCTTGCTCTTTGGGCTCTTCAATAATTCTAAGGGTAGTTTGAAACTTCTCATCCAAAGAGTTCTACATTTTATCTACCTTGGCTGATATTTCAAAAACAAATTTTTGTATCGACAAGGTTTTACATTGGACCACTTCATCAAGTGGTGTCTTCTCCTCATTATCAAAAAATTGGATGTTCCATTTGTAGATGGAAGGCTCGCAGTTGTACTCTTCTGTACTTTTCCTTTTTCTCAACTCTCCTTCTTCTTTGGCCACTTGCTCAATTAGCCTTTGGATTTGATGGACTCTTAGTTTTGAAAGTCTCCCCTGGGCATAGACCCCAAGAGTTTTCCTTGCTTTTGTTCAAAGTCCATCTATGATATGATGAAATTTCTCCCTCTTAGAAAAGCCATGGCTTGGGCATTGGTGCAATAATGAGTAATATTTGCTCATGGCCACATCCAAAGATTCATGTGTTCCTTGCTTCCACCCTTAGATCTACTTTCTCAAATTAGACATTTGGGAGTACATTTGATACTTTTCATTGAAGAGTTTAAGAATCATACTCCATCATCTAATTAATTCTAGTTCTAAGGACTAGAACCAACTTTCAGCCTCCTTGATTAGTATCCTAGGGAATAGCTTCAATTTTGCCATTCATTTTTCACATTCTATAAGGCATAGGCATTGTGAAAGACTTGGAGATGATTTTATAGATTAGAATTGTATTCCCTTTTCAAACTTGGGGACATTGTTCATGTTCAATCATTTGATCCAGCTATCTTTCACATGTCTTTTTGGAATTCTCATGGCCTCTGCGATGTTCAACATATTTCTAGTTACAAGCAAAGGCTCATCATAATCATAACCCCTTTGATGGCCATGATGCCTATGATGCCCTCTGTTGTCCTTTCGTTCCTGGTGGTGGGCCTCCCTTGAATGCCCACACCCTTGGTCTCTACTATTTTGGTAGGGTCTACAATCATCTCTATTCCTTTTGTCACCTCCATCATAGTCTTGTCCTCTACGGCTTTGATTGGACTTGAAGGAGGAAGAAGATGAGGACGTCGAAGATGAAGAGGAAGGAGGACTAGCACTAGAACAATGCTTGCTACTTCCTCTTCTTTGGTCACGGCCATGATCACCATGTTTATCTTTATCATGGTGCTTGTCCATGTTCATGCCTTGATTCCCTTTTGGAGCCCCCATGGTCATGGGACCCATTCTTCCCCAAACCAAGTTTGTTTATAGTGGACTGTAAATTTTGGTTAAGAGCCCCTTCATCAAAGAAAAGGGGATGAGAGTTAGTGCATTAAGAACCCCCTGAGAAGGGATCCTCTCCTTCCTTTTGGCCTAGTAGGAACAAAGGGTTTGTGAACCATTTTCCTTTTGATGCCTCATAGCGAGCCTCCCATTGCCGATATTTCTTCTATTATGCCTTAGTGGGATGATAATCTCGATAGTCATCATCTTGCACAACGTATTCAACATTAAGCCCTATGATGCCTAATTTCATGAGAGTGTGGAGTAGCATCACAAGAACTGATCGATCAAGTGATAATACAATGTTGCCCTCCATGTTCCTCCACTGCATCTATTCATCCTGGTGCAAGATGAAGGTAAAGTCTAGAACATACTCATCTAGATGAGTATAGACCACTTTGCATTGTTAGGGCACAAGTGGTTTTGGGCCTTCACACCTTTGCTAATTGGAACCACCTTCGTATGGTAGTAGAGAATCTCCCCTATGAGAAGAAGCCATATTAGATCAAAAGAAAAAAAATGTGCTTTTGTTGTTATTTTCATTTTTCTAAATGATATCAGCTTTAGGGTTCATTAAAACATTGTTATATAATTTCACTAGCTCTTAGGTAGTGCATGTAGCTAACTAAAGTCCTTGGCAATGGTGCCAACGATGAGTAGCGAGTAGTCCCTATGCCCAACCATACGAATCACTAGCGTTCACTAAATGATCTAGTTGAATTCTACAAACTTTAGCTAACTAAGTACACTTTTGCCTAGGTAGTGAATCTCAAAGATGTGATCATTGTCTTCCTAGTTCTACTTGTAAGGTCTAATGATATGGTTTAAGTGTAATTAAGGCATATGATTTTTATCATTTTTATGTTTTTCATTAAATTGCATAAGTGCCAAAAATAAAGTAATTAAATGTTTAATTAATCTAATGATTGATTAATGCTTTAACTAATTCTAACATAAGCATTCGTTCCAATTTTTCGTACACATCCTAAACATGTTATAACACTATCGGGATACCAAGTGTTAAGCGCTACTAGAATTACCAAGTGTTAATGTATGCTCAAGATGGTCATACTTATGTGCATTAAGTATCTACTATTAATTAATTAATTGAATGAATTAAAGTAAATTGCATGAATAATAAATGCATTAAGTAAATATTGCGCTAAGTCCAAGTGTTGCAAGGTTTATGACGAAAGTTTATCTTTATTGCATTTCACACTGAGGTGTCTAGGTACACTTCTCACTCCTACTGTGGGCACTTAGAAAATATTCTAACTTTGGAAGAAAAAAAGTGCAAGAGTTAACTAAGCTATCAATCAATGAATATCATAAATGCAACTGGCACACACATTTATAGGTGACACAAGAAATTGTGTTGACATGTATGCATTGATGTAGCAAACCATGTGCCAATGGGATAGCATCAATGCAGTCAATCCATGAAGACTCATTTGTTACCAACAAATTATATTTAATGCTTAAGATTAGTCATACTTACTTCACCAAATATTATCATACATCAAAAATGTAAATGATAAGTGAAATGCAAATTGCATATGGAAGATAAAAATCTATACTATGTGAGATGCTACAATAATCATAAATAGTCTCAATATTTATTGTCATCCATGAAGCATGTCTAGGTATATTTCACTTGAATAAATATGTCATACAACTACTTAAAATTACATTGTAGGCATTCACAACTAACTATGACTTCAAAAAAACAAACTACAAAATTTTTGGTTAGAGTAAACCAAAACTTTTCTTTGGTACAATGTTCGGCTAACATTTATAGGCATGATCAAGCCCAAATGCATTGTATTAACAACATCTTAGGTGGAGATATGATATCATAGTTGTGATATCATGGATATGATATTGTAGGTAAGATAGCTTCTAAGTAAAAAATAGTTATCAAAAAGAAAGATACAAATGTTATATATACCGATGGTATGTGATTATAGGAATTAGTAGCAATAAATTTCTAACATGACAAAGTGACTTTGTTGCAAGAGAAGGAAGAGGAGTGTCTAGCAATTGAAAATATAATAATTTAAGAGCAACATTATATCTCAAAATAAATTACTAGAGTCCAACTTACTAATAACTTATAGGACATTTTTGCATGTTTCTCCACATTGAAGTTGCATGGTTAGTGATGAAGTGTCATTAAGTCGATGTGTCAACAGGGCCGTGTATACATGGCCGCGTTGACGTAGCCCAGCTACGTCGACGGGGCCCCGTTTACGCAGCCACCTATCCCGACCTATAAATAAGAGGGCCCTCCACCTCATTTAGGCATCCTTTTGTCATTTGTAGCTAAACTCTTTCAGTTTGTTTCCATAGGAGTTAGAATATTTTCCCAGTGCATGCCCGTAGTGTGATGCTTGTAATTGTACGACACCTTTATTCAAGTGTGACCTACTTGGACGCACACATGATCGAAAATAAAGATCGAGATTACTTCATCATTGCAGCATTTACTTAGCTTAATTTTTTAATTGTTATTATTAATTGTTATTGTTAATTTTTATTGTTATTCATTGTTTTCTTAGTTAATATTTCTTATTTTCTTAGTTAATATTTCTTTATCGTCATTTACTATT
>MNCI01034278.1:406697-422657 GCA_015680685.1 Gnetum montanum | reverse complement strand
TTAGGCTAGTTAAGTGCCTCAGTACGACCACTTCAAGCACGTGCGTTACGCGTGGTGATCCTAGTAACGATTAGCATTTAGTAGCCACGGTTGCATAGTTCAGGGTGTGTACGGTAAGTGGGAACGGATGCTGATGCTAGTTAATTTAGACTTAGTCCTTAGTTAGAGTTAGTTGGCTTTCTCAACCCTTCACCTCAATAGCATACAAGAAAAACACATAAAAAGCTATAAAAATCATATACCTCGGACTTACTTAACCATACACCATGACAACTACAAGTAAGTCTGGGAAGACAACGAATGATTAACCCCAAGTGTTCCATGGGGCGTGTAGGCATTTAGTCTGCGGAGTTTGACCGGATCGCACGTGCTACGCTCGTTTCGTATGGTTGAGTGTAGGGGTACCTCGCCACTCATCAATATGAAAAATCAAGTTAATGTCAATAATAAGACTAATCAAATGGCAATAAAGAATCCATAGAAGACATAAGCTCCTATGTATATTTTTGCTAGTACTAGATAAAGTATTAAGCATTTTGGACAGATAGGTCATATGACAAATTTTTCCTTGTCTAACAAGAATACTATTAACTTAAAGATTAAAACTAGTATTGACAAGAAGGTTATATTTGATGGTAAAGAAATTCAAGATAAGATCAATAATAAGTGATGAGGTGAATATCTTCCACTAGTGGTACCACTTTCTAACTTTGAAACAAATATTGGTCTTAGTCCTAAAATTAAAAAGTTTTTTTTTCTGTATTTTTTTATGATGTGGACTTAGCATCAAGGTTGTGATGTACTTTGAATTTTCTTTGTTCATTATTAATACTTTGTTGGGATTCAACACACACTATTGCCACACATGTCACAACACCACACCCCACCCCCCCANCCCCCCCCCCCCCCCCAACTCACTCCTTTACAAATGTTGGTATTTTACTACAATTTTTTATTACTACTTTGAATCCTTTTACTATTTTAAGTTGAAGCACAAACGTTGAAGGTGATGTAAATGTTATTAGGCCTAGGGCCATCTTCCATACTAACAATTATTTTAGTTGTCTAACATCTTTGAAATTGGAGAAATTTTCATTTCCATGTTGTTTTTCAAGAAAATGCATGAACAACATAGATATGAAAGCCCTAAATCCTATACATCCCACCTTTGTGGTAACTTTATAAAGGGTTATGGCACCAATGGTTTTTGAAGTTGTAAGAATGAGTACTTAAAAATAAGGTGTTAGCTTAGTGGTTAAGACTTTTGATTTGAAAGTTCAAGTCATTTTTTTGATCTAGTGGGCAATGTTGATTTATAAAGTTCTAATTGGACTATATATCTTGGGGTGTACCTATATTATAATTATTTTAGGTTCCAACACCATATAAATAGGTACTTAGGTAACCCAATCTTGAAGTTCCAATATATATACTCACGAATTCAAAAGTTCAAATTTTATTTACAAGTTGGAACCTAAAATAAGTGAAACATAAGTTCACCCCACAATTTACAAAAGTTTATAACTCAGTATTATTTAATAAAATCTGTAATCCAAGATTACGAGGTCAAGACATGTGCCACTAAGCTAATACCTCATTGTTAAATTTTATTCAAAAACGACTGAGGCGGCCAAACTACATTCTTAACCTTGGGATGTGCTCAGATATTATTTTTGGATTCGCCCCTTGACTATAATGTGCCCGAGACATCATTGTCAAAGCTGTAGGCCCAAAAACGAAACTTACATGTCTAGCCCCTACCAGGAATATGTAAGTTTATCGGGAAGTTCAAGCCCCCACCTGTAGGACAACGCGTACCACAATAATATAATAAATGATACGCAATCTTGCCCTTATATAAGTAACAAACAAACAAAACGTCCAAAACCAGAAGACGGATTCCAACAACAACGCCAGGAACATCCTGCAATAACAACAAACGTGATTATTGAATTATTGAATTTTGTAAGATGCAGGAACACGTGAATGGTTTGCAGACAGCTTTCTTTTGTGCTGGAATGGCATGCCCTCACGAATATGCTGCTGTCCCTTTCACTGTCCACAGAATCTCGCACTGCTATTTTTGCAACATGTACATCGAACCGCAGCATTTTCACAGCAGCGGCGACGAAGCCACGAAAAGATTTGATTATGAAATTCAGAAATCTGTGAAGAAGTGGTGGGTGCCGTGCAGAGACAGTGCCAGCGTAGCAGAAATAGTCGTAGAACAGCAAGCATCACCAGCCAGTAAATCGTTATCAGTGCCAGAAAGAAGCAGACTAGCTACAGATTCCTACTCCTCCACATCTGACGCGACTGTTCCGCCTCCTTGATTTTATCGATTCGCTTCGCTTTTCTGCTTCTACGAATTCGTTCGTTATTCGTGATTGATGAATCTGCTTTCCGTAACGTGTCCAAATCGTGAATTGGCACTTCAGTGTTATGCGATTTTCCAGGGTTTGCTGTTGAACTGAGGTTCTTTTCGATAATTGTCATGAATACCCATGTATAATTGAAAATCCGGTAGAGGCCTTTTGTGAACAGTGCGAACATGCACTGCCATGCCATCGCAATTATCATCAGAGGAGTCGGAGATTTAGGATTTGGGAAAAGTGGAAGATGGGCAGCGATGAAGGATCCGCGCCTGTAGCTGAGCCTCTTCTTCTGAGCAAATCGGCCCAAGATGAACCCTTGGAATCATCCGAAAGCTATGGCCCATTCTGCTACAACAGCGGACGCAGGAACTTCCAGGACGTGTTATTTCTGCTCATTTTCCTGGTTCTGGTTTTAGCAACTTTCTGTTTCGGCATATTTGCCGTGGCAAATCGGAACAGAAGCTTCGGCAAAGCCTCATACTTCGTTTACAATCGGAATTCCAGCAGCTGTGGCAAATATTCTTTGCGGGAGGACCCAGGATCAGTTTTAAGCAGAACTTCTGATTTGAGCTTTGCGTCCCCGGAATTTGGATGGGTAGGTTTTGCTTCAACGATTCTTGGAAACAGCGAGAGAGATGTCTTTTTGAGAGATTCGATTTGGACATTTGTGGTAACCCTAATATTGAGTGTACCCATAGCCAGTGGCCTGCTATGGCTGCTCAAGAACTACACAAAACAGCTGGTGTACGCCTGCCTGCCTTTCTTCGTCCTGATTCCTGTTCTGATAAACGTATTCTGGTTCGTGGCCTGTATTTTTAACAGGGAATGCAAGCAGGTTATGGGTTTGGCTCCCAGGGTTCTAATTTTCCTCTTCGTACTTGTGCTCTGTGGGATCATTGCTTGGGTCATTATAGGCAATTGGCACCGTGTGGAACTCACAGTGAGGATTCTTAACACAGCAGCTCTTGCATTGTCTGCAAATCTAGGGCTTCTTGTGGCATTACCCAGTTTGTCACTTGCTCTGTTGGTGTACTATGTGCCTATTGTGGTGTTTCTGGTCTTTTCTCGGTGGAATGGCAGGGTAGTACCTAATTTCAAAGTGGTGGATTCTGGGTATTCCTGTGGAGGAAGCACCGGTGTTGAATGCTGCATATGGAAGCAGGATGCATGGGTTCCTGCTTACTTTACATTGGCAATTATCACTATGCTCTGGTCTCTGGTTGTCATGGTTGAGGCCCAGGTGTACATAATCAGTGGTACCATTGCACAGTGGTATTTCCACAGAGCCGACTCTTCTCCACCTCGGAGCCTTGGAATTGCTATCAGGTACTGCTTTCTTTGGATCTTGTGTTTTCATGCTTTTAATTTAAAATGATAAGCGACTAGTTTAGTCAAATCTGATGTGAGGCAACTCTTAGCAGTCCTCTGACTAAGATTTATTAACTTTCCAATACAATTATGAATCTCCGAGCAGCGATTTAGCATTGGTTGAGCAACTATTAACGGTAAGCATGAATTCTGAACACACTGGCAATATGTGTTGTAAGAAATCTTAATTGTAGTTTCGGGTCACATTTGACCTTAGCCATTAATGATGCAATGCGAAAAATGATGCAATATCTACTCACTTGCTAACACTGCAATGGAGTAGTCCTTGGCTTGAAATTAAAACACTAAAATAAGCGCTTTTAAAACCAATGTGCTTAGAAACAAAACATACATGAAAAGACAACGTTTAGATCGGTGGATGGCAGATTCACAACGACCTCCTCTAACCTGCAATGGAGCATCACTTTTAGCTTAGATTTTTCAATTTAAAAGAAATCATTTTTGAGAAATGTGCAGAGAAATAAAAGACACATGAAGATAGACACGAAGACAGTTGTACATGTGTATGGTAGATTGGCAACAACCTTTGTTAATATTGCAATGCAATAGTTTTTGAGTTGTAGGTTATGCTAACTTATAAAGCGAATTGATATTTCAGCATAATAACAGCTTACCATTTATTGAAGCTCTACATATTCAAATAACCCAAATAACATCAATTCACAAGATAAAACCAACTTGGAGCGGTGGGTTGTGTTCCTATACCAAAAATCTTGTCATGAATCTTGCATATTGCAGAAAAATCCACCGGCATCAGTACCAATTTATAAAGAGGATTGAGATTTCAGCATAATAACTTATCATTTATTTAAGCTCTACATATTCATTATTTGAACACAGATAAAACCCACTTGGAGGTGTGGGTTGTGTTCCTATACCAAAATTCAGGTCTGTATCATGCATATTGCAGCAGAAGCAACTTGCCAACAATACCAACTAGCAAGTCACTTTTGAAAACACTGCACATCTAATTGTGTGCCGAAAATCTTTTCTCTTTAGAAATGACAGGAATATTTTTAAAAATGTTTAATCATTTTGAAAGGTTAAAACAACTTCAAGTTCTCTATCAGGTCTATAAGTCCAAAGTTGGCTCTGAATGCCTGAGTTTGGAGGCCCGGCTGCCACCTTGCCGTTATACTGCTCTGAGAGTTTTTCTGGAGATTAAAGCTTGATAACTTTGTTAGGGTGGAATTCAGTGAATGGCTGATCCATTTCTTATTTTGAAGGAAACCATGCTTAGTGTTTAGTGGAAGATTTGTTGTCCACCCAGTTTAATTGTTGAGGTATGAGATTAGATTACATCATTACAGTAAGTTTTGATACAAGGTCTCTCTACCTATGTGAAGGCACCGCATCCTAAATGCACTACTTGAAACCAACGTAACAACATTATAACCATCTAGACTTCACATATAGTGCAGAAAATCGGTAAAAACCATGTTTGGTAATAGGTTTCACTAAATTTTTCTTTATATCAGATTTCACAAATCTGAACACCATCCGGGATCAATATGCATGGAACTAGCATGATGTTTTGCATTTTTCATCTTCCTAGCCTATAACAACTATATGGTTAGGTTGAAGTATTAGACATTAAAAGATGTGGCAAATGTTGAAAATATTTCAGAGATGAAAACCAAATGGTATGATGCTTTGGGAAGTTGTGAAGATCCAGAGCAGCGGAGGAATACAAAAATGCTAGTAGAAATTAAAATTATGAATAAAAACCAACGAATAAAAGGGATACTTTCAGACAAGGAGATTGTTTGATCCGTTTAGAACAGATGAAGATGATGATGCTTCCCAAGAATTTCTTTACATATAAAGGAAAAGTCACTGACTTTATTTGAGACAATAATTGAAATTTTGTTTGATAGAAAGGTCCAGCTAGTCTAAAATTGTCACTTCAGGTACTAGCAATGTTAATTATTTTTCATGAAGGCAAATGTGTCTTAATTATTTTGAACAATAAAGAATTTATTTGGATTTCTCTCTTATGTTTCTATTAAAAATTGTTCACTGCAAGTTTTCTTCCATGCATTTCACAGCTGCTTAGATTAAAAATTAAATTTGTTTGTTATGTATTTGATGAAAGCAAGAAATCGTCAACTAGAGCACGATCAAGTAAGATTACATCAATACCAGTTATCATATTGAACATTAATGCTGGGAAAGAATGCCTCTAGTTATATTTGTTCGGTAGCTATGCCTAAGTTAAACACACACACACAAATATAGGTGATGATGACGATGATTTTTTATTTTTAAGAACCTTTTCCATGGAGAAAGGATCTATATGAAGGTCTTTGAGGGTTAGAGAAAGGGTTCAGCATATTTATCCTCTTGCTATTTTTCCCTATAGAATTTTTATTAATTAAATATTGGGTACGTTACAGATGGTATACGGTAAGTGAAACAGCAACCCACTTGGTCTATAGTGATGGCTTCTGTACATGCTTGTAGGATGGGCCTTCCTAAATGCAATTCGTATCTATGCATTGTGTTCCAGCTCTCTGAAAAGGAAGGAAAAACAAATCCCAATCCAGTTATTTAACATTACGTAGTATGAAATCCAAGTTTTGACCATAGTCTCCCTTTCCTTGAACTCACGAGTAGAAATTGGTGGCAGGGAGGACATTCATTCATATGTCTCTGTGGAGGGAAGCATATGCCTTAACCACTGAAGTCTAAGCCAAGGCCCCAGGTTATTCTTTTTTTTCAATAAATGGCAAAATTTGGAGCTAATTGTTTTAAAGCACTAATGTGCATTTGACCCAAAATTGAAGTTATTTTGGACTTGATTATTCTCTTCAAGATTCGTCTGTACTCTGGGTGAATAATTTTTAAGTGTTTGTTGATCTAGTGTTCTTGTATACCAGCTTCTAGAGGAGCTAATTTTGTCTCTTGAAGTTTTGAGAGATTCAAACCAGAAATACAAGGGACAAGAATTTCCATCTAAGATGAATGTCCTCTAATTGTAACTACACAGCAAAGTGGCTGTCTTATTGAAGAAGACTATAAATTAAAGAATGGAATATGCTAGAAAAGATATTTGTGGAACATAGGTGTTTGCTGTCTGGTAAGGAAAGCATTATGCAAATGCTTTGTAGAAGATATGGGAATGGAAATGATTTCTTACATCCTTGAGAGATTGCGGAGGGCCTGTAGGGCAGACAAAAACACATTTTTTTTTTATTCAGGTTTTCATATGTTCTTGATGGGTCTTGAAATCTAATCAAGTAATTAATCCAAGGTTGATAATTAGCTCAAAGAACTGGAGGCAGTCATTTGCTTAAGTCTCAATCCTAAGATTAATCCATCATCCCGTCTCAATCAAGATATAGTGAGACTACACTCGAGAATGGGTAATTGCAACTTTAATTTGTGTTACGATTGTAGAAGATATGAGGTTGCAAATTATTTGGATACCCCAATCCCTCTACTCTTATGGAATCAGCTAGAAGATGATCCATGGGTAAATAAATTGATATTCAAACAGAAGAGCATACATGTTGTTGGCATCTGTAAATCTGTCTTAATGAGCAAAATCTGCAATAACTCACTGATATTCTCAAACTGCCTACACTGATTTTAGGCAATTTCCTTGAAGGAGTCTGTAATGTTATAGTCCAGCTGAATCTGCCCAAGAGATCTATTGCATCCTACTAAAGAATCTAGTCTCAGTTTAAGCTTATTCTCTAACATGTTGGGTTTTCACCACACTTACTGAAATGTTTTTGAAAAAGGATTAAGATCACTTCTGGTTGTCTGCCCTTTTGATCCCAAACAGTTACGTGTTTTTTCAACTTCACAGTTTTTCCCAAGAAATGGTAAATAGCGCTAAAGTCCTGTTGCTGACAAGGACCTTTACCTCCACGCTGGATAAGCATCGATGCTTCATGTCAGCATATAATTCATACGTTTCTGCAGTGTTTTTTCACGATATTACTGACCAATGTAGAACTAAATGATAGTCTATCAGACTTCAGGTGTCTACATACTGCTTAACTTGATCATTCCTGTCTTCAGGTAGACCATTGATTTTATGATCGTTAGGTGAGCTTGAAATCATTGGGTTTAATTTTAAGCCCACAAATGCCATGTGGGGGCATGGTAGAAATGTGCATTCAAGACAATATTTGGCTACTGTATTTTTATTTTTCATCATTAGCAAAAGAAAAACCATTAATCTCCAAATGATCCCAAATGGTATGTGAACACTGTTATACAAGTTTTACAGTTTTTCCTGCATCGACATGCAAGGTATTTTGCAGCAGCATTTTCTATTGCATTGCCTAGGTTTCTACAGTCTTCTTGTACATAATGCAGTTATGAAGTAGACATCCCTGCTTTGTAGATCTTTCTCGCTGTGAAAAAGTATCTCAACTTCTTGTCATGTGTCTTTATAGTAGTCAGTTTTTTTATTGCATCCATTTTTTTGTCAGCATTTTGTTAGATTATATGAGAAAGGGAGAAAAGTAATAAGGTTGGATGCTGAATGACTGGTGCTTATAGTGAATGCAATGTCTAAGCTGTGTTGATTCACATGGAAAATTTATTCCTGTAAATGGTTTACTATACACAATCAGTATGATTTACTTACCTTTGTCCCTACAAAGCAGATGTTTATGTTCTATAATACACGGATCTGTCGATAACACAACCTGACTGAATGTTTCTACCATGTGCTGAAGTGGCATGAATGCTAATTGAACCCCAATGTATCAGTCAGGGTCATAGCCAATCAAGGGTGGCTCAAGTGGTTACCTTATTGTTTAACAATGATTTGTAGGCAGGAGGCTGTCAGTTTAAATCACACTTGAGGTATCATTATATTCTTTTATAGTTCTTCTAATGTATCATGTTGCTGTATGTCTTCGAGTGTATGAGAGTCATTGACTGTATAGGGCTCATGCCAGTATATTTTGAGGTTTCTGTTGGAGATATTTGATCTCGATGGACCTACGGTTTTCAGAATGAATTTTTAAGGAAATCCTTTGCTTGATCAACCTTGAAAATTTTATCCTCCAAAATACTTAATCCAAACTTATATTACTAAAAGGCAGCTTTTTGACATCAGTTTAAACTGTCTTAGGACTTCAGGTGCCACCCAAATAGAATTTCAGCTTCTTAGGTGTAACTGGAGGCTGTCAGATGAAGGTGCATTAACAATACGGCCAACACCCTAGAACACTGGCATTCATTTTGATCCATTGTGAAGTTTACGTCGGCTACTTTCTGAATGTTTTCTCTTTTTGTTTTCTTAATTTGCTTCTAAGCCTTTGTGATAACTACATAAATATGGTGCCTAGGAACCCTGGTAGTTCCCATGTTATCCCTTTTGTATCTGAATGTGCCATTTGTTTCATTAATTTTGCTTTATCTGTTGATAAAGGCACAATTAATTATTTGGTTTTCTACTGTGCCAATTTTTGGCAGTGTAGGTATAACATTGCCCTTTTTCCCATTTTTTTCATATGCACCATTCACTATCATAAACCTCCCAAGTCTTGTCTATTCAGGCACGCATTTGGGCCTTCATTTGGAACAGTTTGTTTTTCTGGAATGATATTTGGAGTTGCTCGGGTTGTTCGGGCTGCTGTTGAAACTGCCAGAGATGAAGCCCGAGAAGGCATCATATATGGCTGCCTTCGATGCTGCGTTGATATTGTGTTGGCTAGCATCGAATTTCTGAATAAGTTTACCATCAATTTTGCAGCAATTACAGGAGAAAGTTATTGTTCTTCAGCTAAATTATCATATGAACTTCTGAAGAGGAATCTTCTTTCAGCTGTTGTGGTTGAAACAATATCCACTCGGATACTATTCGGAATCATGTTTGTTGTCACTGTTATATATGCTATAGCGGTATGTCGAATCTTTTCTGTTTTCAAGTGGGCAATGTTTGAATCAAATGAAAGTGTTTTTTCTTTAATATCAGATTTAGCTGAGAATAATTTTAAAATTCATTCCTTGAAACAGGTATGTGCTATACTGAAGGCCTGCACATTGCTACAAGGATATGTGTATGCAGTAACTGTTGTAGCATGGGTTCTGCTGTTCTTGATATTGTTCTATTTTGTGCACGTCATGGATAACGTTGTTGATGCAGTTTATATTTGTTATGCGATGGATAGAGACACAGGAGCCATATCAAAAGCTCATATTCATAATATCTATGCTCACCTTCCAACGTCACGGAACTATAATACTGTTTTTGCAATCTCCCATGTCTAGAGGTAAAGCATATAACAGGACCATGGTTTCCTTCACATCAGCAGAAGTTACTCCATCCTCGATGTGCTTACCAAGTAATGGTAAGGCTGCAATTTTCTTGCACACGGCCATGGCAGTTCCAAGTTTGACAAATCATAGGCTTAAGGAAACAAACGGAACCGGATGCTTCAATGTAGCTGCTGTTTTCTCTTATGTTCTTTTTATTGCTTTCTCTTTTTTTATGATAGGTGAAATTTTGCTGTAAATGATACCTTGTAATTAAAATGGTAGTGATGAGTTATTCTGTTAAACAAAGAATAGTGTTGCGCGGCCGGGAAAAAATTACCGCTAATTCGTAGTGTTCAGTATGAACATGATTTTCACATGTTGAATTAACGCAGTAGCTAGGACCGTAGCTTCATAGGAGTGACGCATGGTTTTCTATGCTTGTATTTTGCTTCTTAACCTTTTATTTTTTTCAGTGATACGTGAGATAGCTTTGTTGATCCGCGAAGAAATTACTTAAGGGCTATAGGCTATTGAGATAGACAAATAATTTAGGAAAAGTTAAGTAAGTATATTCTTAATCTATATTGACAATGAGAACTTTAAAACTCAAATCTATGACGTGGATCTTTTAAATCAAGAATCTTACCAAACATGGCTTTATACTAGATTGTTATCATCAACATTCTTATCGCATCTAGTGCCTTTATCCTATCGCATCTAGTGCCTTTATCCTATCTAGTGCCTTTCTCCTATCTATGATGGGTTAATCTTTAAGGTAAGTAAAGGGTTTGACAATGACTTACTATGGTTGGTTGTGTATTTGGTGCCTTTATTCCATATTGTTATTATCAACATAATCTCCAACACTGCCCCTTGCTCGGTGCAAGTACCCTCCAAACATAATAGTTAAGGTAGATGAAGGATTTGATAATACCTTGCTATTGTTAATTGTCTACTTGATGGCTTTATTCCTTATGGTTATGGTTATCATGAAACATAATAGTTAAGGTAGATGAAGGATTTGATAATACCTTGCTATTGTTAATTGTCTACTTGATGGCTTTATTCCTTATGGTTATGGTTATCATCATCTTGATGATGCCTTTATCCCATCTAGGATGGGCTATTTGATGATGAGTTATACCATCATTATGGTTCTCTGTAAAAACTAGAACCAAACACAACTTGAAACTACCAAACCGCATAGCTTGAAGCTACCAAATCAAATTTTTTTTAAAGTTTTACCATTACGATATTAGTATAGCCTCCGACTTATCATAACTAAATCTTAGTAGAGGGAGAACCCCGTTTTATGATCCCAGAGGATGAATGGCGGTGTACCCAACTGTACCCCTTCCCCTTTCCTTTCCTCACTAGTGAACTGCTGCTGCTGCAGTGGTCTCCTCCTCCTGGCTCTGCCTCTGCTGTTTAAGCAGACGTGACGTGTCTCCCATGTGGCTGACATCAGCGTCTGACATGTTTGCCATGTCGGTGACGGTTTCCGTTGCCCGTTCTGTCATGTTTGGTTCTGTACTTCCTTTGGCCTCACCTGATTCTCTATTATTACGAAATGTTTCTAGGCGTGACTCCCATTTGTAGATCAGATTTTGTAACTTTCCTTTCTGATCGATGCATGTTTTTACTTTCTCTGAAAATGTAAAAAGAAGTAGCATGTCATGTCATCTTCGATTTCACATTGGTATCTTAGTACACACTATACTTCATGTTGGTACACGTACAAATGTCATCGTCGATTTCATGTTGGTATCTCAAGTTATGCGAGTTTCTGAATTTGATTTTACGTTGACCTGGAACATCATTTCTCTCCCCGACCAGCCATTGCTAGTCTAATTTCCCGAACGTGATTTTACTACCATCTGGAAGCTCACTTCTTTCTCTCCGATTTGCCGTTGTTAGCCTAATTTCCCGAGGGTGTTAAAAGAAAATGTTAATTCCCGAAATGTAACAGGCGGAGTTAAAAGAAAATGTTTTTTTAATCATTTGTCATGTAGGGTTTAAAAAATTTTAATTGTTTTTTTAACTATTTGTAGCGTCGGTACACTTTGCTACAACCTAGAGAGGGTAAAAAAAAAGCAACCTCTTCCCGAGGAACCTTTTTTATTGCGAACCCAATTGAATCACTTGCACAATATCAGCGTACCATCTAAATAGAAAATGAAATAAGCTTCCGAATTTTCCATCTATTGGGCATGTATGAAATATGAATAGCAACTTCGATTGAATCGCAATTCGCAATTCTATCAGCCAGCTTCTCGGTCCTCACACATGCTACAACGAGCCCACCTTTATAAAACATGCTGCCGCGCATGATGAAGCTCCATGTTCAGAGAATCGAGAACAGACGCTGCACCCTGCAATCCAATCGAACCTTCATCGTATTTTATTCTATATCCTTCTTTCTCAAGCATAGCAACATAGGAATTTGACAAACGTAGATATACACAACATTGTTATATAAGAATAGGCAGAAACAGAAATCCAAATACTGATCGAGGCAGGAATTTGACAAACGTAGATATACACAACATTGTTATATAAGAATAGGCAGAAACAGAAATCCAAATACTGATCGAGGCAGGAAAGGCTATGCAATGCAATGCAATCTTCGCATAATGAGAGAAAACAATCAATGAGACAGGCACTAAAGAAAGCACCCACCCTGCAGCTCCAGGAAAGTGAACCCAAGCCCGGCAAGACAGCAGAAACCACAAAAGCATCAACAAACACACTCCTACTACAGCTGCAGAAACACGGGCCTGAGTAAAAACCCAGATCTCCTTCAATTTCTAAGACATAGGAACAGACACCATGACCAGAAGCTAAAACGGAACATATCGATCCATCTCAGATGAGGTCTCTGGAATCTAACATCTTCGAAATCTAGGATGCCTGCGTGGCCTCCTGCGCCTTATTCTGGATATAATGACTGTACTCCTTAGCACGCTCCTTCACATGCCTGGCCTTGCTGGCGATCCTTTGGCGGGCATAATCCACCTTCTGAGAGCCAGGCGGATGCTTCCCTCTCATATAATTCACAATCCACGACAGAGCCGCGATGCAGAGTCCGCCAGCAGAGATCAAACCTGCAACTGTTACGAACAGAACCGTTGCCACGGGCACCAGAATCGGACTCAAGAATAAGAACACAGGAGTGGCCCATAGTAGGGCCATCACTGTGCCAGTTACAGTCATGCCGGCGAGCAGAAGTAAACCGGCGCCTGCGGCGACGGCACCGAGAACTTTGCCGACCTGCCTCGCCTCCGGCGCCTTCTCGTGGATCCTGTGTACTACGCTGCCCTGCGTCTGGTGTTGCCCCGGGTCCGCCATGATTTTGCTTCCAAAGATTGAAACCCTCGCCGATTAATCGATGTTGCCAGTCGAAAGAATAGATCCCGATCTTTGTGCAATGCACAGCTTCGCTGGTGCGAGAATTTATAGGAAGGATCTGCAAAGAAGGGATTTTAACCAGAGGTGTCCGGTTTCTGCGAGACAAGAGGGCTAGGGTTAGGGACGGGGGTTAAGCGGACCGTGTCATGTCTCGGAACAACTCTGCAACGGCATGCAGACACGACCGAGGCTACGCCTTGTCTGCAACGCGCTTGCATGCTTTGTGTTTTTTGGAGTTCCAGACACGCGTCCCTCGGACAATTCCACGCGACACGCGTTCTAGTTGCACTTATTGGAATTATAATTCCGCCGTTCGAATCCAAATCTTGCAAATGCGCCTCTCGTTTTGCCATTTGCAGGCCGAGTCGAGCTGCGTCCCGCCTTCCGAGCTTCTGCGTCGAAGATTTCTGCATTCAGTTTAGCACAGATTTTCGAATGTTCTTAATTGTGCGATATGCTATGGCAAACACAGGTTTCCTTGTCTGCAAATCATGTTAGATAATCGGAACGAATCCCGTGCAAAGGAAATGAGATGGTCTGGAGATCACTGAATTTAGTACGGATGCTCGGAGGAAACCTAACTGCTTTATTGCACGCAAAAAACTAATATGCGTACAATTAAAGTTCGCCGCACAGGCTTGTTCCGTACTTTGGAGCATAGGAAAATATGCTGTTCTTTTTATCCAGGACTAGGTACTGCTAGAAATTTACTTGGTGATACTTTCATCACATTCAAATGAAGTATTACCTTAATGATAAGATTTTTGACACTCAAATCATATATTCAATTGAATTCTAAAATTTTTACTTATGTATATTAATTCTATAATTTAGTTACTTCAAAGTTTTTAGAGGTGGGAGGGAGTTAGGTATATGATGAGCAATGAGGTACCCCTACGCTCAACGATATGAATACGAGCATGTACACACGATCCAGTTGAACTTCGCAGATGGGTTAGTTGTGGCACCTAGACAATTATACATTGATTGCAATTTGTTGTCTTTCCACCTGGACTAGTGGTATCTTTGTCACATATGGTTTAGTCCAGAGTGAGGCATATGATGTTGACCTAATTCTATGTTACTCCCAATAATAGAAAAGATAAATTGATTAAACTAATAATGGAAGCAAAACCTAAATTAGCTTATGGCAATGGTATTCATCCTTAACCATCCATACACGTTTTGGGCTTCATGGGATTACTGGTGGGCATGCGAAGTACTCACACTTAAATGCTTGTGATTAAGGTGTACACGTTTCGCTTAATGATAAGAAAAGTAAATAATTGATGAACCATGATTTGTCAGGCTCTGATATTGAATCCGGAATATTGAGTACGCAATATCATGGCCTAAATAATGATATCGGATACATGATATCGTGATTCCTATGTAAACCTATACATACATTTGGGCACACAGGAGAGGGGAGTTAGAGTCAGTAAGTGTAGAAGTAGAGTCTTTTTGTTCATTTTTAGTTCATTTCAATTCTTTCCCTAGTGCATGCCCTCAGTGTGATGATTGTAATTGTATGAAACCTTTATTCAAGTGTGACGTACTTGGTCACGCACATGATCGACAATAAAGATCGAGATTACTTCATCATTGCAGCATTCACTTAGTTTTAATTACTTAACTGTTATTGTTATTTATTTTTTTCTTAATTAATATTTATTTACGTTCATTTACTATCCCTATTATTAACGCAGAATGAGTACGACTTAATCACGAGCATTTAAGTGTGACTACTTGGTATCCCAGTAGCGTATCTAGGAGTGCTTAAGTAACATGTGCTTAGTAATCCCAGAAGTAGAACACGAGGTCCAAGATGTGTACGGATGATTAAGGACATATGCTCATCGCACTTAGGATAACTTAGATTCTCTTCTTCCATTCCCTATTAGCTTAAACAAGGTTACTTCCATTGTCTCTAGGAGTAGCACTAGTTTAGGACCACATCATACACCTCACTCTGGACTAAACCATATGTGACAAAGCAAATACTAGTCCAGGTGGGAAGATAGCGAATTGTGATCAACATATAACTATCTAAATACCACAACTAGCCCATCTGTGGAGTTCAACTAGATCGTGCGTGAACGCTCGTATTCTTATGGTTGAGTGTAGGGGTACCTAGCCATTCATCATTGGTGTTGTTGCCAGGGACAGTGCTAGTTATTTAGGTTAGTTATATCACACAAGATCGTTGTAACAAAGTATTCATGATATATCTCTTAGAAAAGAAATTAATTTCAATTAAGTCACACACGATTCAAAACAATATCTCTCTCACAAGACTATGATAATGCAACAACTAGTAAGGCAATTCATTGGAGAACCAACGAATTATATGGTGACGAAGACGAAGTTTGGAGTACTCAATCTTATACAGGGGTCTCCTATGTACATAAACAAAGACAACATCATCCCAACTCACAAATTCATAACCTACCAAGTCACGATGAATCCCTACTGGCCACTAAGAGCCTAATGCATATACAAGAGGCTGTTTGAATATCCTGCAAGCATCGCAAGGAAAGCCATCTACCTAGGCTTGATTTAA
>MNCI01034278.1:329269-406658 GCA_015680685.1 Gnetum montanum | reverse complement strand
GGCAAAAACTTAAGCTCTTTCCTATGATACTCGTTGGCCAAGCAAAAGTATGGTATAGGTCCTTACAACCAAAATCAATTTGACATTGGCCGACAATGGTAGAACTCTTCAATGAAAGATATCAAACCTATGCAAGAGTGTTAGCCTTGAGGAAACAAATCCAAGGATGGAAACAAGCACAACATGAACCCTTGGACATGATCTTAAAAAGATATTATGCATTGTTAAACAATTGCTTAGGCCATGGATTCTCTGAGGAAAGGCTTATGCATTAAATTATGGATGGGCTTCGTAATGAAACAAGGGAGACCCTAGGGATGTATGCCCGAGGTCAACTATACGAGCTATGAACCCACCAATTCCAAGAGCTTATTAAGCAGGTAGCAAAAGAAGAAGGAGAAATGGCTAAATGGGAGAATGTTGAAAGCTCTCAATGGGATCAAAATCTCTAATTAGCAAAGGTCCATGATCATGAAGAGGAGAAATCAACTCACCTCAAGGAGGTGGAATCATCTTTGCTAGTACTACAATCACTAGATGAAATTGAGGCAAGGATCAATAAGATGATAGAATGGATACATGAAAAATGTGGAGAATATGCCAACACTATTAGAGGTAGAACCATGATGAACCAAGAAGTAGGAAATAACATCCTTAGAAAATCAGAAAGAAGGATTGAAGAGAATAAGAACTTAACTGCTAATCATACATATTCATGTAACCTTTGCCTATATGATCACCCTAAAGGTCAATGCCCGATCTTGTCATACATGAGCATTGTGGAGGAATATTACATCCAAAGTTCATACAGAAATACCGTGTTCAGTCACAGTGGCCAAAATTCCAATCGTGGGGGAGGCCACCCTCAAACTGGTCACACCCTTCATACCATATGAACCCAAGCACTTATTAGGTTCAACATCATGTTTCCCCAATCGGATCAACATCCTCTATCTCACAACATTTTTATCATTCTCTTGAGTACTATCAACCCATGTCCTCTCCCACAAGATCACCACCTCATGTTCCTTGCACTTCTTCTCTCCCTCAATATTCTCATCCTTCACCTCCTTCTACATTGCCACCAATAGTACTAGCAAGTTTTGCACCACAGCACCAACCCACAAACATTACTTGTGTTGCTACGGTCAATAGTAGTGGAGGCCCTCCACAACGTCAAAAGCATCCTTTCTTTAGGCATGACCAAAGAAAGAGATAACACAGTTCTAAAACCACTGCATCCTCTCACTCAGCACAAGTTCAACATTATGGCGCATCTTTCTCCTCAAATACAATGTCTCATATTATCTTATCAGGGCCATCAATCAATACTCCAAGTACCATACAACCCAATGAATACAACCACATAGGGAGACATATTGATCCTTACATACCATCTTACGGTCAAAGGTGCCATAGTGGGTCAACTCCATATCAATTAACCACATCTTCTAACTTGCCCCACTATGTCAACTTTAATACAATATGTGCAACCCAATTTGGGTACATTCCAATCACCACATCAAAAGACACCTAGTGGTTCAGATATGATTGGGTCCCGATATTTCCAACATGCATGGATCCAGACCTTTCATTTATTAATTCTCATCATGATCAAAAGTTTAGTCATGGGGGATATCCTCCATTCTAATGAGTGGACTTAATAAATGTTTTTTCTTTTCTTTAATTTTACAATTTTTTATTTTCCAGTATTTCATCTTTCAATTTTTTGTATCTTTTTATTTGTTGTTTCATCTTTTTATTTATTATTTTATCTTTTTATTTTTTATGGGTAATCTCATCTATGAATGAAACACTCATGTGACTCATTGGTTGAGGTGTTTTTCTATGATATCAAGTCTTAGATGACTAATTATTTGGATAGCAAGCCCACCACATCCACCCAACCATTTTATTAATACGAGGTTCTACTCTGGGTATGATGATATTCTTGTCATCATAAAAACTTAAAAGTAATTTTGTGCTCATTATGCCCAGAGCGAAAAAAGATGGACCAGGAGAGAATGGCCAGGGTGTGACATCAAGGGGACTTGTGGATTCTTTTTGGTGACATCTGTAGGAGTTATCATGCAACCTGGTTGTACTAAGATCCTTGTAGATTTAAGGAAAAATGGGAGTAGGAGTAATAAAGGCACTCAATAAAGTAACCCAATGCTATTCTGGGAGGTCCCACTGGAAAGACATGCATCCATGCCTAAAGGTAGGCGGCTTCTCTGGAGTACGCATCAAAAAAAAAAGAAGAGAAAAGAAGAAGAGAGAGTGTGTCAAAGTGGCCAAACAAAAAGAAATGAAAAGATCAAGACAAATGTACTACAAAGAAATTCTAAATCCCTCCTCTCTTGAACAAAACGCCAAGTGATTGTACGCCTTGCTGTCATGATACTCTTATGGTTGTCCATCATGGGATGAAATGACGCGATGTCATTGATCGAAGGAATGAACTTGGTCTTGATTTTGAAGCAACAGGCTAATAACACATTAATCACATTCTACACTCAGGACTCATTGTGCCCTGGGTTAGTTACCTCATATCCCAATCTTTGCAATCCCTTCTACAATTCATCTCATCTTGCTGTTCATGTATTTGTGACTTGTATCTTGTGTATCATTAAACTCATACCTCATTATGGTGGTATCTACATGTGTGTGTTTTGTGGAATTGGTGGATTACATTTCATCCTTTTAGTGCCTGTGAACAGTTTCAGGTATGGTTACGTAAGGGCATCATAGGTAGGAACCTGCTTTGGGGAGGACCCACTTGTGTAACCTTTGTAATTTACACTCATTGCACATTATCATCACCTCATTTTAGACCCTCTGTGTACTACATTGCCAACGTTATTCTTTCCTTTATCATCCTTCTAATTCAAACGTTCCTATGCACAAAACATATCCTTTTTCCTCATCCTATTCATGAATTTCATTGCTAGATTCTACCCCATTATACTTTTGGTGCCTTCCAGTCTATTCAATGTTACCCTAGACCTTTCAAATTAATCTCATATCCTTCATTTTTGGCCTTGGAAATTTAAAAATTCATTAATTTTTGCAAGTACCCTATTTTCAATGGGCCGCGATATCGGGTACCCAATATCAGGTTTGACGCAATATCAGGTCCATGCTATTGGGTACACAATATTGCATCCATAAAAACTATATATATGGACCCCCCGTGCACGTCAACGTTATTTTGAACTATTCATGCAAGGAGATTTTTTCAAATTTTCTTCCACGAATTTGCTAGCTTATGCACCTATCCTTTAAACATCCATATCTTGCTTACTAATGATCCAATTTTCATTCTGATTGAACCTACCTAAACCCAGAGTGTTCAGCTTAGTCATGGGGGAAGGGTACACTCCAAGTTGCACATATTTTTTTCTGAAATTCATTGTTGCTCGAAGGATATCATAGAGGGTAAATGACCGTAAAAATGTTAAACATGTTGCCAAATCAAATTTATCTCTTCACCCATACCATAAAAATTAGATTTTGAAGCCACCTAATCAAATTGGGCCCAATATCAAAACTTTTAGGGGACATTCTTGTAAAATTATCTAACTCTGGATCACACTAAATAAGACATGAATTTATTAAAGGTAAGAAGTAAGGTATAAATCAAATTTTGTATGTAACCTTACTAATAGTTGGCCTCATGTGATTGTAGATGACACCTAAAAGAGGACAACAAGGTGGACCTTCTCAAGGTGCATCCAAATGACCAAGGAGAGGCAGAGGCTAGGAATCTCTTGAGGAATATACAGAATAGGAGGCATAATCAGTCAGTATCCATCAGGAACCTCCTGTTACTGTACAATTAGGACATGCTGAAGGTGGAGTCGGCAAAGCACCTGAATAGGGACAACATCTCACGTTGTCCATAGAGTGTGTTTAGGTAATTCATGAAAGGTCTATGTCAGCAGCTGTGATAGTGGAACTTAACTTTGGACCTTTCATAGAGTTTTCTCCCAAAGCAGTTAGGGACCAACTTAAAGGGTCCCCATTATGGCCTATTCTCTCTGAAAGTGGTACCTAGTACCTAGGAGAGACATACCAATTTTGGCACAATAAAGAAGAAGGTACCATCGTTGATATTGGTGGTGTTTTCGTGGATTTCTTTGCTAAAGCCATTTTGGAGGTGTTAAATGTTCTGAATACAAGGCCAAAAGTTGCTCACTTTCCCACTCGCTCTGATGCTGATGCACAGAAGATCTGGTTGAAAAGGACATACGACAAAGAAGACAAAGTGTATGGAGAGCTAACACTGGAAGAAAGAATCTATTTCAAGATCGACACATATCACATCTTCCCCACAAAAGGTTTAAACCAAATCTCCACATATGCGGCTACAGGAAGTGCTATCTTGATGGCCAAGGTTAATGTCAACCTACCCCATCTATATCTTATAGAAATTTTAAGGTGGTTCGAAGAACACAAGATAGGGAAGTTCGCATTGCCCTTTTCTTGTCTCATCAAGAAGCTATGTCGACATGCTAGAATTCTGGGGTATACCAATGACATCCCTAGAAAGGACCAAAATGTTTCATTTGCTGAATTACTGAAGCCACCAGCCCTATGGAAAAGTATTGGTGAGACATTGGAGCTTGAACAAGAACAAACAGTGGGGCCCACTGCACCTCAAACTATAGGGCCTAGCCAACTTCCAAGCAAAAGGCCCAGTCAACACTAGGAAGCAGGGCCCAATCAACAATAGGAAGCAGGGCTCAGCATAGGCTAGCAAAACCAACTGCCACCACCACCGCAGGACTATCAACCGTCGATGAGCCATCTTAGGGCCATCGCTGAAACGGTCAGTTGGGGAAGCTGTGATGAGACCAATCTCTTCAGGGTCATAGACGATGCTGTATGACGCACGGTCTTAATTGATTGTGCACGAGGTGAGATATCAATTTAAACAGGAGGAGGGGAATCACATTGGTCACAACAGATCTCAGGGAATGCTACATCTTTTTAGGTGCAATTAGAAATTGGTGAAGGTGCCACAGTAGTGGTCATGTAGCACCAAGATGCAATGGGAGCCATAGAAGTGGTCACAAACCACATAAAAGAATCATTCAATGTCCCTATTGTGCCACCAGTAGATTTTACAAGAGCATGTGATGCTCAAACTTTAGCTGGTTCCTCGATGACTCCTGAAAAGCATGAGGATGTACTAGATCAGTACTGCAGATAAGACAAGTGATGACATCCTTGTTTGACATCCCTCAAGATGTCACAACAACTCAATCAAACCTCATCTTCACAAAAGAGAAGCTAGTTATACTAGAGATTAAGGCCAAGCATGTAGATGTGGAGTTGGAAAGACTCCAAGAAAAGCTTGTCATCCTGCAAGCTACATAGTGGGACCCATCTCAATTCATCCCTGTAGACTAGCTAAAGTCCTTTCGGTTAGAGCATCACAATAAATTATTAAAAGAGAATAAAAGAGTGGCAGAGGAGAAAGTGAAGGTCGATTAGGATGCTTCTAAGGCACAAGCTCAAACATATGCACATGCCAAAGCACTCAAGGCCTTACAAGAGGAAAATAAATAGCTTGCAGCTAACAATCTCTAGTTGACCATCGTAGAAAAACAAATGAATGTTTTTAAAGAAAATTTTCAGCAATTAAAAGAACAATTAGTCAGGGTCAACTAGGATATGAATCGCTTGGCTAGAGAAAATAGAACCCTCTCAATGGAGGAGGTACACGCAATCCGTCAAAAGATGAAAATTGAGATAAGCACATGGCAAAACAAGACCAAGCGACATGAGAAGCTGAAGGAACACTTCAGGGGTCAAGTGGGGATGTATAAAAAAGTAATAAAAAAAGAAATCCATATGGCCAAAGTCCATATCAACACTCTCAATTCTCAAAGCACTAATTGGCGGGCCATATTGGATACCTATGCATTCATCCACCAAGTAAAGCTCAAAAGTTGGGACCTATAGATACAAGATCTTATGGAATACATGGAGTTGGCAAACCTATAGTATGCCAACTTGGCTATGTTGACAACAGGACACCCGAGAATAGAATTGGAGAAGCAGGTAGCAACCACCTACAGAAAATATGAAACAAAATTTGCTGAGCAGAAGAAGATGCTGCAAAAATTAGAAGTGGCAAATTCTAAGTTATAGGTTGTCAAAACCATCTACTAGGGACAAAAGGATGTCATGGAAAATTTGGCTCGACGGATCACGGATTATCAAGAATACAAGGATAAAGCTAGAGCCTATGAAGAGGAACAATAGCTATTTGTGGCTTGGTATGTCAAGGCCAACCAGATGTTCCCACAACTACTATGTCCATGGGAGGTGCCAACTCCATCAAACATTGGAGCATCAGCATGGACAACATAGGATCCCCAAATCGAGAGGAAAAGCTCTAGGAACTCCTTCAGAGCCATCAATTTCAAGAACTTGGAGCACAAGACAAGGGGAAGAGACCCATGGAGGAACCACCGCCACCAAGAACCACATAAATTTTTTAATTCTATGTTTGTGTCCCAATTTTATTGTGTTCAACTCTCCATTGTGAGATGAATAAATTCCTAGTTGGTCAATAATCCCATACCTATCCACTGTGTAATCAATTGGACTTGTTCTCATTTTGTTCAACTTGAGGATGAGTTTTCATTCAGTCATGGGGGTATGAGGAACCATGATTTGTTAGGCTCTAATATCGGATCCTCGATATTGAGTACACAATATTGCAGCTTGAATAATGATATCGGATACACGGTATTGTGATTCCTGTGTAAGCCTATAAATACATATTTGGGTGCACATGAGAGGAAAGTCAGAGTTAGTAAGTGTAGAAGTAGAGTCTTTTTGTTCATTTTTAGTTCATTTCAATTCAATCCTGAGTGCATGCCCACAATGTGATGATCATAATTATACGAAACCTTTATTTGAGTGTGACGTACTTGGACACACACATGACCAGCAATAAAGATCGAGATTACTTCATCATTGCAACATTCACTTAGTTTTAATTGCTTAACTGTTATTGTTATTTATTATTTTCTTAATTAGTATTTCTTTACCTTCATTTAATATCCTTGTTATTAATGTGGAATGAGTACGATTTAATCACGAGCATTTAAGTGTGACTACTTGGTATCCTAGTAGCGGATCTAGGAGTGCTTAAGTAACATGTGCTTAGTAATCCTAGAAGTAGTACACAAGGTCCAAGATGTGTATGGATGCTCATTGCACTTAGGCTAGCTTAGATTCTCTTCTCCCATTCCCTATTAGCTTAAACAAGGTTACTTCCATTGTCTCTAGGAGTAGCACTAGTTTAGGACCACAACATACACCTCACTCTGGACTAAATCATACATGAAAAAGTAAGTACTAGTCAAGGTGGGAAGACAGTGAACTGTGATCAACATGTAACTATCTAAATACCACAACTAGCCTATTTGCGGAGTTTGACCAGATGGTGCGTGAACGCTCGTATTCGTATGGTTGAGTGTAGGGGTGCGTAGCCACTCATCAATAACTATAAATCAAACTATTAACTAAAGAAGGTATTAAATAACTAAAATAGAAAAATTAATCTAAGTGAATGATGTAATGATGAAAGTAATCTGAATCTTTATTGCAGGTCATGCACACGTCCAAGTATGTCACACTCAAAAAAAGGTGCTGTACAATTACAAACATCACACTATGAGCATGCATTGGGAATAACTAGCTTGGAAGAAAGAAACTGAAAACTAAACTTCCAAAAGAAAAGAACCTCTAACTTAAAATTCTCCCTCAACTGTGCACCTAAGTGTTATGTTTATATGCTAACATAAGAATCATGATATTGCGTATACAATATCGTATCTAGGTTGCAATATTGTGTACCTGATATCGAGGCCTAGCAAATCACGATTCATCAGTATCAGAACTAAAACTAGATTACTATGTACCTCCAAAATATGAAACTTTTGTAAAAATTTTATAACTCAACCCTGTCTATTAGAACCAAACTCATCATATTGAATTTCCAATTTGAGAGTTCTACCACTAGACTAATATCTCATTGTTAATGAACCTTTTTCCTTACTAATACTTGTTAAACATAAAAATTTTATTGTTTTGTTTTGAATAAAAAACCATGGTTACTTGGGTCAACATTTATATAGTAGAAAGTTATAAGATGTTATGGCTCAAGTGGTCAACTCATTGTCTAACAAGATTTTGTAGGTATTTAAGTCACATTTCAGAAGCATTACCAAAATACTATTATTGAAATCTAGAATGACAATTTAGAAAACACTACACACTTTCTTAGCAACATCAGAGTAAAGCAAGGTTGTTACCTATTTCAAACCTTGTTTAGAGTCTTTATTGATTCTCTTGAAAATTGACTAAATACAACTCATTAAAGTTGGTAATCATCTTATTAATATTTTATTATATGTTGATGATGCTACTTTGCTTCATTTTCCTGAAGATTCATGTATAAATTGCTTCAAATCTTAATACATTTCTAAGACTTGTTAGGCATGAAAGTAAATGCTAATAAAACAAAAATGATGATTTGAGGTATGAAAAGTACAAAATTTGATTTTATGATAGAAAACTATAAAATAAAAGTGGTTAATTCTAATAGATATCTTGGAATTGTCTATGCTAATACCAACAAGTGAACACATGCATCAAATATTGCTTTTGTAGCACCCTTATACTCAACCTAGGATAGAAAGGTATTACGTAAAGATCAATATAAAACAAGAGATTAGACATTGATGAGTCATAACTAGACATGTTGCATTGATGAACATGCGTTGATGTAGCTCTATCAATTTATCCCCATTGATGCATGGTTAGATGTGTTGACTCATATGCGTTGACACTAATGCAAGTAGGGCCTATATAAATGCACTTACTACCTACATTTATGAAAACTTAGAATCATAACGTAGCGAAGTTCTTACAATTTCTTTTCTTTAAAGTTAGAATATTTTCCCTTTGAGTGTTTGCAATGTGAATTTAAGAGATTGTATGGTGCTTTATTCGAGTGCCTATGTACCTGATCACATTGGCATAGATGACAATAAAGTTGAGATTTTCTACATTCATTACAACACTTAGATTAGTTTACTCTTTACATTCAACACTTTACTTTTAATGCTATTTATATTTATGACCTTAAATAATTAATGTAATTAATCATAAATACGTGAGTATGACCACTTCGAGCATAAAGTATTACGCTTGGTAATCTCAGTAGTGGATATTTAGTATGCCTAGTAATATCTACTTGGTAACCCAGTAGCATTATTATGAATTCAAAATGTGTATGACAATTGAGGATAGTTACTCTACATTAGGATAGTTAGTGATTAGATTAGCTAATTAGTTAGATTATTAATTGTTAATCCACTCATCTAGTTGTCACAGTAAAAAAATATTTATAAAAATATATACCATGTGGCTTGGATCACACTTAACCGTATGTATTGATAACACACAAGTATGAGTTAGAAAGACAATGACTGTACAACTCCAAGATTCATTGTTTAGGCCTATAGGCAACTTAGGAGACTAAGTCTATGGAGTTCAACCAAATTGCTAGTGAATTCTTGTGATTTGTATGATTAGGTGTAGGAGATACCTGCCACTCATCAATGACACCATTTCTAAGGATTTAGTTTAGCTAAGTGTGCTGATTAGTAATAAAATGTGAATTTATATAAAGGTGTTGTAAAGATAAAACAAAAATGACCCACTATTATTCAAAGAGGGAAATAATTGAAGAATTAAAATATCAAAGGCATACTGATTATATATAACTAACATGGCTTCTTATCATAGGAATGAATCTCCAACAAACACAAGAGAATCCAATCAATGATAAGAGGCACCATAGAAGCCCCAATAACTTAGAATTGTCTATGCCCATTTGGATCCTTATAATTTGAATTTCACTTTCATCGTCCATCAAGATGAATAGTTGTATTGGAGGAACATGGAAGGCAACATTGTGTTGCCTCCTGATTGATCTATTTCCACCATGTTGATGGACAACCTCATTAGATTTGGCATTCTAGCACTCAACCCTAAGTATGAGATCCAAGACCACACATACAGGGATTATTAGCCTATAGATGCCTAGCTTAAGAAACATCAACACATGGAAGCATGCTATGAGGCCTCTAAGGGCAAAGGGGTCATGACACCATTATTTTTTCAAACGTAAAAGGAGGATCTAGATTTCTTTTCAAGGCTCTCCCAATATATAGACTCACCTCCTTTAAATAAAGATGACATTCTTTAGCAATGGTTGTAGTTCACATTAAACAACAACCAAGAAGAAGGAAGAATAGAATGAAGAGCCCAATAGAAATTAAGGATGAGGTTCCATAGTTGTTCCTCTAATGACAATAATAAAGAAAAAGACAATGAAAGGAAATGAGGAAGGGAACATAGGAGAAGGATTGGTAGGCACCATTCTCCTAGTCCTCCTCCTTCTTCACCCTCATCATCTTCTTTGTCATCAAAATCTGATAAGAGAAGCAGGGGCTGAGACAAAAGAAGGAGTAATTAGGACTAGGATGGAGATGAAAAACAAGATGGAGATGAATAGAGATCCCATCAAGATGATCAAGACCGAAGGCATAGATAGCCACAAGGGGAAGAAGAGTATCATAAGGAGTAAAGACACAATAGGACTCATCATACACATTATAGCCGTGAAAGAGGCCAGTGTGAATGAAATGACTATGATGAACCTTTGTTGGCTACTAGAAACATGATCAATATTTCAAAGGTAGTGATAATTCCCACAAGGCATAAAAGGAATGGCATGATTAAGAGGCTAAATATGAATAATATTCCTAGATTTGAAGGGGGATATAACACAAATTCATAAAATCATCTCCAAGCTTTTCATGATGCATGTGCCTTGTAAAACATATAAAATAAATGATAGAAACTTAAATTATTCCCAAGGACTCTCATCAAAGAAGTAGAAAGATGGTACTAGTCCTTGGAACAACAATCTATTTGTTGATGAAGTACCATATTAGAACTATTCAATGATAAATACCAAATGTACTTTAGAGTGTCAAACTTGTAAAGGCAAATCCAAGGATGGAAATAGAGAAATCATGAGTCCTTGGATGTAGCCATAGGTAGGTACTACTCTTTGTTGCACTGGTGCCTAGGCCATGAATACTCTCAAGGGAAACAAATTTGCCATATCATAAATGAACTTCAAAATAAGACAAGGGGAACCCTCGGAATTTATGCCCAAAAAAGACTCTTTGAAATGCAAGCCCATCAAATTCAAAGGCTGATAGAATAGGTGGTCAAAGAAGAAAAAGAACTGAAAAAACATGAGAGTGTAGAAGAGTATAATAGGAATTCATTCATTTGCAAAAGGGAGGTGTGTTTTTGTGATTTGCTTAATGAAGTGGTACAAAGGAAGACCTTTCCAATACAGAAATATTTCATTGAAATATTAACTAAGGTTGATAAAATATGGGACTCCTTCCATGAGAAGTTCCAAACAACTCTTAAAATTGTAGAAGAAAGAGCAGAGCAATGGAGTAGTGGTCAAGATAGAAGGGGAAAGAGAAATCAAGAAAAGAGTTACCATTAGCAAAAGGGTAAAGCTGTATTAGTTACAGAGGTTGTAGATTCTAAAATGGATAGTGATGGATGCGATATTTGCCTATATGAACATCCTAAGGGATGTTGTCCAATTTTGTTATATCTACTAGAGTCTAGGATGTATGCATTAAATCCCAAATTTGCAAAATGGAAAACAACCAGGCAGTTGCGTTACCTACAAGGCAACCATAGGTAGTAGTTCCACCAAGCAACATATTCTCCGAGTGGAGCACCTCCTTAACTTCAAAAGTAATACTAGCAGTGGCAACATCCATAGTCATGGGGGATGCCACCATCATGGAAATAGTATCATTACAAGCAACTAGACCCTTCTAAATATTATGTCCAATAGCCTATGTTCCCTTGTGACTCATCTAGCCATGCCTCCTTCTCTTATAACTACTAGCCTCTAAAATATTATAGAGCACCTTCTCCAAGAGGAAAGTATCCTTTTTCTTTTCCTTCTTTGTATCCCTCAGTAGTCCTTACATCATCAACTACCATACCCTTGTCACATGCTCCACCTATGCAGGGGGAAATTCCACCATAGTCACAATAGTGAAATACTACTAGGGTAGTAAACTTACAGTTGGATATTTATTTGAGTGGTTCTACATAGAAAACTTGTAAGAGATCATTCTTCAGAACGAATAGCCTCACAAAGCCCTTGCAAACACCCATGGCTATTAGCCCTACCTCATCTATCTTTGAAAGTACCTTTGAGCTAGCTTCAAACCAAAAGTCCTATAATGTCCACACTATCATGTTGACCCAAATGGTTACCAATTGAATAAAAGCTATCCATCTTTCTACAAAACATTCTAATCTTATAAGTCCTATTATCTATTTATAGATTACAAGGAATGATCCATGTAAATATTTTTTGGATTCAGAATCTAAGATAAACTTCATCTCCCAAGAAATATACAAGACTTGGAACCTACCACTAGAACTTACAAATTAGTCCATCATTGTTCCTTTGAGGCTAGTGGAGGACATTGTGACCACTATCTATGGATGGTCTTATCTTGCATATATCCTTGTAATCCATGTGGATAATTGTAAGGGGGAATTTCCTATCATTATGAGAAGGGCTTGGCTAAGCACCATAGATGCCAAGATGGGGATTAGAGACCTTTCCTTGGAAATCTCTAAGGAAAATGACTTTGGAAAAATGGAGAAGAAGAGAGTTCTATGCATCACATACAGTGACATAGGGTGCCATTATGTGTAGAAAATATGGAGAGTAAGATGTAAATCTATTTAAGCATGAAAATAGTATGCCAAAAGAGCACTCATTCAAAAGTGCTTATATGCTACAACCACAAAGTAGGAAGGTACCTAGTGGCTGATATCAGAACATCAAGCAGAATCCATAATATACATGGAACTATTGGAAAGCCTCACTAGTGTCTACATTGAGAACATGGATGAAATAGAGTAAGTTCATAGTCAACTCTCCCATACATAGAATAAAATAAACTGGGGAGAGTTAGAAATCCCAATTCACTTCAAGAAGGAGCCCCTTAAACTAAAAACTTTAATGGTATCTTTAGAATATGCTTTCCTTAACAATGTCAAGTTGATAATCATTAATGCCAACCTTGCTCACAATTGGAAAAAGAGGCTATTGAAGATGGTGAATAAATGGCCAGTAGCCTTTACCTAGTCATACCATGAACTAATAGAAATAGATCCACGGATATGCCAACACCACATCTACATAGACTCTTCCATCAAGCCAAAGAGGCAATCACAGAGAAGGTTGAATCCAAAACTTAAGCAATTCATCAAAGAAAAAATAGAATAACTTCTTAAGGCTAGGTTCATATATGTAATTGTAGACAAAGAATGGGTTAGCCCACTCATGATTGAACCTAAGAAAGAAGGGAAGTGGAGAGCCTACATAGATTTCATGTTGTTGAACATGACAACCTTCAAGGATCATTTTTCATTGCCCTTTTTTGACCAAGTGTTTGACACCATTACAGGACATTGTTACTACAAATTTATAGATGGTTATAGTGGTTATAATTAGATCTAGATCATGCTAAAGAATCAAGCCAAAATAATGTTTACAAGTCCTTGGGGGACTTTTGCATATAGAAAGATGCCCTTTGACCTATGCAATGCTCTTACTACTTTCCAATGCTTGGTGCTTAGCATTTTTACTAGAAGATTGGAAATGATTTAGAAGTCTTCATTGATGACTTTTCTACCTATGGTACCAATTTTGAGCAAGCCTTGGACCACCTTGAGCAAGTGCTTTAACAATTCATGGAGACTAATTCGAAGCTCAACTGGCAGAAAAGCCACTTGATGGTTCAAGAAGGCATAGTTTTTGAGTAGTGAATTTCAGAAAAAGGGATTGACATGGACTCAGAGAAGGTACAGGTCATCTAAAAAATCACCAAACAACCTAAAATGGTAAAATATGTAAGGTTATTTCATGGATGTATTGGTTATTATTAGCATTTCATTGAGAACTTCCCAAGAATTACTAAGCCATTGATCGAGATAATAAATAAGGATGCACCCTTCAACTAGACTAAGGGATGTGAGCTAGCATTCCAATAGTTAAAGTAAAAGCTCATAGAGAGTAGCATTCTATGTGCTCTAAATTGATCCAAACCCTTCCACATCATGATAGATGCATCTAATTATGCATTGGAAGCTATGTTTACATAATTGGATGATAAAAAATGGCCTTATTGTATCCATTGTGTAAGCAAGAGCATTGTGAGGGTATAGTTGAATTACAACACCATAGAGAAGGAGCGCATGATGGTGGTGTACACCTTAGAGAAATTTAGGCATTATGTGCTTGGATATTAGATCTTTGTGCATATAGAACAAAGTGCCATTAGGTTACTAATTAATAAATTTTTAGTGAACCCTCGAGTCATATGGTGGCTAGTGATTCTATAAGAGTTGATCTCACGATGGTGGACTGAAAGGAACTAAGAACGTGGTCGTTGATCACTTGTCTTAGTTATGATGGAACAACAAAGAGGATGAAGGATCTTTATCTGATCAATTTCCACATGAACTACTCTTTGTAAAAGCTATTGAAGTTTAAGATCTTGCAAGTCCTAATTGGTACAATGAATTCCTATCTTATCTACTCACTTAGGAGACTCAAGAAAGAGATAATAAGAAGAAAAAAAATTTTCTTTACCAAGTCAAGCATTACATGAAGATAAAATGTAATCTTTACAAAGTTTGCACCAATGACTTGGTATGATGGTATGTGCTTGATGCTGATCAATTGTAGATCCTCCAAGATGCACATGAAGGTCCTTGCAAGGGTCATTATGTAAGGAAGACTACAATCATGAAAATCCTCATGGAAAGATAATTTTGGCCACTAATAATTAGGGACATCCATTAATCTTCTCAGTCATGTAAGCTCTACCACAGAGATGGAGGAATGACCATACAAATGGAAGGATCCCAATAGTGAATCCAAAACTATAGCTTTTCAACCTCTAGGGCAATGACTGCATAAGACCCATAAACCCCATGTCCAATGGAAAGGCATACATCATAGTATTAATTGACTACTACACTAAGTGGGCTAAAGCTACAACCTTTTCTAATTGTTCATTGTCTACTACAACACAGTTTATTGAACAAAATGTGGTAAATAAGTTTGGTGTGCTTAGGACACTTATTTCTAATAATGGAACTCACTTTAAAGGTGTTACTTTTCAAAAATTGATGCAATTCTTAGGGGTGCAACATAAATTTATAACTTCCTATCACCCCCAAGCTAATAATCAAGCTAAAGTTACTAATAGGGACATAACAAGGACACTAACACATACAATTAGTAAATATAGGAAGGACTAGAGCACAAAACTCAACAATGCTCTATGGACTTATCGATCAACTTGGAAACTTCTTATCAATTATCTTCTCTATGAGTTGGTATATGAAAAACTACTAATACTTCCAATTAAAGCTGAGCTCTGTACACTTTCAATAGACTATGAGCTTGACCTTGATATAAGACTAGCATAAAAGGAATGCCTAATAACACTAAATGTGCTAGATAAGAATTGATAAGTAGCCCTATTAATGAATGAAGTGCATAAGGCATATGCTAAAAAACCTCATGACCCATGAATAATGAGAGTTAAATTTTAACTAGGTGATAAGTTTCTTTATTAGAATCCCATGCATGTACCACAAACGTACAAAGCTTTAAATGCTATGGAAAGTGTCTTGCATCATTCATACACCTTTTCCTTCTAGCACCATGATAATTTACCACTTTGCAAGCCCAGAGAAATGGTTGTTAGTCAACATCTAATAAGTGAAGCCTTTCCTAGGACCTAGGATAACTGGTAGCACTAACACATTAATATATGGATAACAATGTTCTATTTTTTGAATCTCCTTCTTTTAACTCAGTCGTGGGGGAGATGGTCAATCATTTTAACATTCTATGAAGGCTGCCCAATTTTTGACCTTTTTGTTTTACATTGTTCTTCATATGCTTTTAAAATTTCCTTGAATATTTTACTACTTCTTTTATACATTTTTCCATTTCTTTCTCCTAACTTTACTTTGTTTTGTTTTGTTTTTTCATTATGAAATCTTTGATTTTTTTTCATGGTTAGTAGAAGTTAATTGATGCAGTATTTAATGTTATGATTAATTATTGTTAAACAACCAAGTTTTTATCTCTAGATTATGTCCTCAATTAACATATTGTTAATTTTCTGATGATATCAAGCAGTGAGTTCACAACATTCATTCATTCCATCAAAATTTATGAGGCTCTGCATCATGGGATCATGAGGTTCTTTCACAATTGAAAGTTAAAGTAATTAATGATCTTGCTACTTAAGAGACTTGAAATGAACTAAGTAGGAATAGAAAAAGGGTGTGACTTCAAGGGGATTTTTCATCTTTTGTTTCCAACTTCTTTCTTTAGTTTTATGATTCTTCTTCATTGATCTCTCACTACTCCTATTTTCAATCATAACAAGAAGCATGTCTTTGCATAGTATGGTTTCCATGAAAAAAAAACATGGAAATTCAAAGCACACCTCTGAAACATAATAGTGGGCTGTAAGCACTAGTTATGGATTTGGATAAACATGTTACCCATGCCTAAAGGCACACCTCTAATTAAGGCTCTTCCTATATTCCTTCTCTTTTCTTCTTTTCTTAGAGTAATGGTTGTCCTTTGGGAATTATTATGAACTCTTGATGGTCGAAGGATTAGGTGATAGCAATGCAAAGTCACTAAACATGGATGAACTTAGTCTCAAGTGAGGCTAGGATGGTATTAGATCATCTTAATCACATAGTTCACAAGGACTTCATGTGACCAGAATATGAACCTCTTAGCATTCTCTCTTTACCATCATTCTATCATTATCATTGACCATCTCATTGCCTCCTATGATTTTCAATTAATGTATTTGTTATGGAAGTGATATAATCCTTGGATGTTCTCTCACATGAAATTGACTTTTAATTTATAATGACCATTAATCATCTTTGGTGCTTATCAACTCCTTGTGATGAAAGCATGCAAGGACATCATAGGCATAAGCCTACTTTAGGAAGGATCCACTTACATGCCCTTTAGTGTCTCTAAGTTAAACTTTCTATCCCTTAGTCATTTCTCCAATCGATCATATCAACTTACATTTCAAACATCTAATTTTGCTTTCTTTTGGCATTGTCATTGTTAATTCATCCAACTTCAATATGTTCTCCTCTCACAATGAAATTACAAACCTCTTTTATGTTTTTGCCATCATTTTGTGTTTTTTTTTTGTTTCCATTGAGCTCTTTTTTGATCCCAAAACTCATCCAAAATTCCTCATTTTTAATATGCAAAAGTTTGTTGCAAACATTTACATCAATGTAGTGGAATTCATTGACATAGCCTTGTCGATGCATCCCTGTTGATGTAGTATAAAAACACTATATATATGCATGACACTTAGCCATTTTTGCATCATTTTTCATAAACAAAAAGGAGTTTTGAAAATTTTCAAGGTCCAAGAACCTTTCAAGCACCATAAATTTTGCATTGCTAATTCTATTCAATTCATTTTTTGATCCTTAAGCTACCAAAGGTAAGCTTTATGTTGTAGGGAACATAAACCTTTAGTTTCTTCTAAAATGTTTTTCAAAATTTTCCTAACTCTCAAGGTTCACTCATTAAATTTATATTAAATCACTCATCCCAAGTGAGTTAAATCTAACAAATAAACTCTTGTAGCTAATTAAAAAAATAATATTAAAATAATACAACCCACCAAGATCATAAACAAGCCTAAGCATAACCTAATCTAATAAGAAAGGTATCAAACGGACTAAGGGTTATGAAGTAAAAAGCTAATCTTGGTTACGTTTGTGATCGTAGATGATACCAAAGAGAGGATTGTAAGTGGGAGGGGATTTCTAGCCTAGGGAGAAATGACTAAGAGGAGGAAGGAGCCAACAGCAACAACCATAGTAGCCCCAGGAGTAAGCAACTAAGGTAACCCATGCAACAAGACTTCTTTGGGAGGAGCTTGAAGTGGAATACATCTAATAGATTTCCATTGTAAAAATAGGCTAGTACTGGTAAGATGAAGTTCCTAGGCTAAGGTCTAACCTTGAAGTTATCCTCATAGAGGCTTGCCTAGAAAAGATAGGAATCAAGAAGATTTTGAGTTCCTTTATCCAAGAATTGAACTTTGGATCCTACTTGGAATTAGTGAGAAAAGAAGTCCACACATAATTATAGGGGTCTTCCATGTTTCCCATTCTCTCCAATAGTGATAATTGATACATGGAAAAGATTCACCTATTTTGGAACAACAAATAGGGAGATGCATATGTAAAGATCAAAGACATTATTGTCTCCTACTTAGTTGAGATCATTGTGAAGGTTCCTAATTTACCCAACACTAGAGCAAAGTTTGAAAAAATTTGTACTCAAGCTGATCTTGAAGCTAAGAAGGAATGGATCTAGTGTTACTATGGAATGGACTGTCAGGAGTATGGTACCCTCACCAAGGTAGAGCATGCATATTTCAAGATTATGACCTATTACCTAAATCCAATGGTGAGGCCCAATAAGGTAACAACCATCTCCACCTAGGCATGCACTTCTCTAAGCAAAAAATTTCTAGTTAAACTTTTCCAGCTCATTTATCTAGAAATCAAAAAGTGCTTCAAGGAAAATGAGAAGGGAAGGAAGAAATTCCTTTTTATATGCCTCATTCAAAAATTGTGCAAGAGGGGAGGGATAGTAGACTATGTCAATGATGCAATTCACCATGCTCCTGCTACATCATGATAGGAGATGATAAAAGATAAGGTAGCAGCTAAGCTACAAGAGGAGAAGAGACCACCACTACCACAACTAGTGAGCAATGAGTATACCCTATGCCCAACCATTCAAACCATTAGCATTCTCTAAGTGATTCGATTGAATTCCATAGGCTTTAGCTCTCTAAGTATACTAGGTTCTAGAAAGTGAATCTAATTGTTGCAATCGTTTTCTTCTTAGTTCCACTTGTGAAGTAAGGTATATGATTTTTGTCATTTATATTTTATGATTTAAGTCACCTAAGAATAAGAATAAAGTAATTAAATGCATAATTAATCTAATAAATAGCTAATATTTAACTAATTCTAACATAAGCATTTATTCCCACTCTCTGTACACATCTTGAACATGTTATAGCACTACTGGGTAACCATGCATTAAGTGCTATTGGGATTACCAAGCATTAAACATATGCTAGAAGTGGTCATACTTATGTTTGCTATTTAATTGATATTAATTAATTACTTAGAAACATTAAAGTAAATTGCATTACTATTAAATGCATAAGGAAACAATTGATCTATTCCAAGTGCTACAAGATTTGATCATAAAAGCTTGTATTTATTGCTGTTCACACTAAGGTGCTCAGATACATCGATGCTCAAAAAAAGATCCATACACTTCTTTAACTTCTACTATGGGCACTTAGAAAATATTCTAACTTTAAAAAGGAAAAATTGTAAGAGCTTTGCTACAACTAATGAAAAGATTGGATGAATCATGCATCCAAGTGCTATATTTATAGGCAGGCATTCATCCTATGATATTAGATATTTGATAACACAGCATGTGCTACAATATGAGGGCTCCAATATCATGGATCTAATATTAGGGACTAAGTATAATAAAAGTCATCTTACCACCATGATTAAATAAAAACTTATCTTTGAGTGAACAAAAGGAGGAACAAGTTCTTTATAAAATATTGGGAAGGTATGGAATTATTGACTAACTAATCAACACACCAACTAACATAGACTAAACAAATAGACGCTAAGTTGCCAAGTGTATGAATTTATAATCTTTTATATAATTTGTTGTTCATGACAATAGAATTGAACACCTTGGCATAAAATTGACATCCAAACCCCTCTAGTAGCTTGAAAATAAGGGAGAAGATCAAATGGTCCTAAAGAGGTCCTATTGTATGGGCTTCTACTACTTGCTCTTGGGGCTATTTAGGCTATTAACCCCTTCCAACTCTAGGCTACTTGTCCCTCGGTTCGGATGGTCTTGCTTCTTATCTATACTTCCCTTTTGGTGCTATCTATGATCATAATAGAATCAAGGATTAGTATGTGATGTGTAACTTATAACATTTAGGTACCTTGTCTCTTTGGGTCATTATACGTATCTAAGTTGTGATAATGACAAATTGATTATTTTAATGTTATTTTATTTTTTCAACTACCAGAGTTTGTTGAAGGATTTAACTTGCATAAATTAATGATTTTAATGTTATTTTATTTATTAAATCCTTGTGCAACCAAGAGAAATTTTGAATTTTTTTTTGCCAAAAGCCTAAGGTTTGTGGCCCCCCCACAACATAGAGCTTAGCTCTAGTAGCGGTAGGACTAAAAAATGAGGTAAGTTGGACAAGTAACTTGAATATTATGGGCTTTGGAAGGTTTTGGGCTTTGAAAATTTCTAACATGAGAGATAAGGGAAAAACAAAGAGTTTTAACACAAACTTGAAGTTCTTGGATAACTAGTAAAGCCATGAATAATGTCATTGATGGGATGCAAAAATGGTGTGATCATAAAAATGCCTAAGGATAAGGAACTTAATTAGTGAAACCAAGAGTTATGCATGTGGGTCCTTCCCAAAGCAGGCTAATTCCCTTAATGCCCTTGCATGCCTTCAAACCAAGGAGTCCATGGACCCCATGGTTGATTAATCTTTGTGGAAAGTTAAGGACTAAATCCTGTAAGAACCTACCTAAGAATTTTGACACATCAAACTAAGATAGCGAACAAAACCATGAAAAATCGACAATGAGGTGAATTATGGAAAGTAGCAGCAAATGAAAGAGAAGATGGAATGGAATCCTGAATTGTGGTCACATGAAGTCCCTTATGGATGTTATGGTTAAGATGCATCAATAAAGTCCATCCTTACTCTAGATGAAAACCAACTCTTCTAGTGACTTTGCATCGATACTCGAAGACCACTCTACCTCCTCAAGACACAAGAATGCTCCCACAAATCAATCACCATTCCTTAAAGAGAAGAAAAGAGAAGTAGGAAGTGAGAAAGGGCCTTAGTTAGAGGGGACCTTCAAGCATGGGTAACATGTCTTTCTAGTCCCATAACTAGTGCTTGTAGCCTGTTATTGAGTCCAAGGTGTGTGCTTTGCAATCCCTTCATTTTTATTTGAAATTTTATGTTTTTATGGATTTTTGGATGGAAACCCCACCATGCAAAGACTTTAACTTCCCATTATTGATTAATAGTAGAACAATAAAGGGTCCATGAAAACATTCATGCACTCAAGAGGGTAGGTAAGTATAGAGAGCATTGAATCCCCTTGAATTCACATCCATATTAATCCATTTAATCCTTCCAAAATTTGAAAACTACTAAGGTGACCAGTTCATTAAAATTTTTATTAAGGAAGGGACCTCATATTACCAAAACAAGGAACACCATAGAGTTTGTGGATGGATGGATGATGTGGACTTACTACTTGTTTCATGAAAAAGAAACCATGTCTTAGTTATCAATAATAAAACCCAAAGATAGAATCCAGAGATTAGCAATCAAATAACCATCATCAATAGTAGCTACAGTTGCACTATGTCCTGTTGGTAATAAAGGAAAGAAAACATAAAACAGACATAAGAAAAACATAAGAAAAATTCAAATCAAATAAAGTAAAATATAGAAGAAATTGTAAAGTAGGTAAGAAAGAGAAAAATGTACTAATGATGTTGTAAAACAAAAAGTGACGTAAAACAAAAAGATGTAAAAAAAGTGTAAAATAAAAAAGTGTAAAAATTGAGGAGCCACTTTGTATGATCAAAATGTATGGTCATCTCCCCCACAACTGAATCAAAAGGAGATCCAAAATATTGATTGCGCTTATCCATTCGAGGAGGTGTTGTGGTCACTGGCTCTCTTAGGCTTATGGAAAGGTTTAATTTATTGCATGTTGACCAGCAATTTCTTATTTGGGCTTTTAGGTTTGTATATCAGCATGCCTTTAGAAGGAAAGCTTTCATAGATGATGTAAGGCCCTTCCCACAACATTTGGAACTTAGTTCTTTATGGCACATGTGTGGGGTTTCAGTAAAGGACCTTATCTCTTGGTTGGAATTTTCCTTTCCTTATTTTGAGATCATGGTGTTGCTTGTTGAATGCAATGTGTACTTCATTCAAGGATAGGACCACCAATTAATTCTCATCTAGCACATTAAGGATGATCAATCTCTCTTTCTATGCTAAGCTAAGGTTAAGATCAAGATCATAAGTTATTGAAAGTGTATGAAGCTCAAACTAAGTAGGAAGAGTTAGTAGTTTTCTGTACATTAGCTCATAGGGAGAATAGCTTATAGGAAGTTTTCATGTGGAGCAGTAGGTCAAAAGGGTACATTGAGTTTAGTGGTCTATCTTATATTTACTAATTATTCTTGTTAAGATTTTAGTGATCTTCCTATTCATAACCTTAGCCTGACTATTGGCTTAGGGGTGGTAAGGTGTTGTTAATTTATGTTTTACCCCCAAGTGTTGCATGAGTTTTTGAAATGTGGTGCCCATAAAATGAGTAATAGTATCAAAAATCATTGCATGTGGCATCCCAAACCTATTTACAAAGTTTTTCATCAAACTGAGCAGCTATAGATGATGTATAGTTGGTGATAGCTACTACTTCTACCCATTTCGTACAATAGTCAATAGCGACTATGATGTATGCCTTTCCATTTGACTTAGGTGTGATGGGACCCATGAAGTCAATGCCCTAGTTGTTAGAGGCTTCTAGTGGTTGGATCCACTATTGAGGTTCCTCCATGCAAGCAATCATTCGACCATCACATTGGCAATGTTCAAAAGAGTGGATGAATTGGTGAGCATCCTTGAAGAGTGTTGGCCAATAATATCCTACCATTAAGATCTTAATGGTTGTGCATCTTCTAGCATAGTGGCCTCCACAAGGGTCCTCATGAGTGTCTTGGAGAATGCATATTAGATTAGCATTAGAAACACACCAATGAACTTGGCCATTAGCACACACCTTGTAAAGATGCATGTTGATCTCAATGAAGCATTTGTCTTGATGAAAAGACTATTGTTTCTTCTTGTTGTCCAAGTCTTGTAGCATCTCCTAAGGGAGGAGATTGGTGAGAATGCAGTTGTACTAGTTAGGCTCATTGGGCACTTGTTCAGTTATAACACTAACAAAGAGGAGTTCATTAGGAAATTGATCAGAAAGTGGGCTCTCCTCCTCTTTGTTATTCAATATTAATCATGATAAGTGGTCAACAATCACATTCTTGATTCCCTTTTGATTTATTGTAAGATCAAATTCTTGTAAGATCACAAGCCATTGTATGACATAGGGGGTCATCATTAGTTTGTTCATCAAAAACTAGATTACACTATGATCTATGTGCATGAACACCTTGTACCCAAGCACATAGTGCTTGAATTTCTCCAAGGCGAACACCACTACCATCAATTCTTTCTTTATTATGGTGTAATTTAGTTGTGCATCCACAATGGTTTAGCTCATGTAGTGGATGTAATAAGGATGTTTCTAATCATCCAATTGCATGAGCATGAGTCCCAAGGCATAATTTGATGCATCTATCATGATGTGAAAAGGTCTTGATGAGTCAAGTGATCATAGAATTGGAGTTTCCATGAGCTTCTACTTGAGGTGCTAGAATGCATTCTTGCATTCCTCGATCTAGAAGAATGGAGCATCCTTCTTTGTAAGATCTACCAATGGTTTATTTATCTTATAGAAATTCTCTATGAATTGTTAATAGTAGCAAGTGTGTCCAAGGAATGACCTCACATCTCTAATTGTTTCTAGCTATTTGGTAATTCCTTGGATGACCATTATTTTTTTAGTGTTTCGCTCAATCCCCTTTTTAGATATTTCGTATCCTAAAATAATGTCTTCCTAGATCATAAAATGGCTTTTCTACTAGTTGAGACAAAGGTTGGTCTCTACACACCTTTTTAGTACTTGCTCAAGGTGGTCTAAGGCTTACTCAAATGTAGCACTATAGGTGGAGAAGTTATCCATGAAGACTTCCACTCCACTACCAATCTATTGTTGAAAGATGCTTAGGAAAACACATTGAAAGGTTGCAAGGACATTGCATAGGCCAAATGAAATCTTTCTATATGCAAAATTCCTCCAGGGACTTGTGAATGTAGTTTTGTCCTAATCATCAGGTGTGATTTGGATTTGTTTATAACCACTATAACCATCTAGAAAGTTGTAGTAGCAATGCCCAAAGATGATATCCAACACTTGGTCCACAAATGGTAGTAGAAAATGATCTTTGTAGGTTGCTATGTTTAATAGCTTAAAGTCAATACAAACCCTCCACTTGCATCTTTCTTTGATACTATTACAAGTGGGATAACCCACTTGTTATTTTCTATGGGATAGATGAACCCAATCTTGAGGAGTTGTTTAATCTCCTCCTTGATGATTTACTTTAGTTTGAGATTAAATCACTGATGCAACTACCTCTTTGGCTTCATGGAAGAATTTGTATAGATGTAGTGCTAGCATATCCTAAGATCAATCCCAATGAGTTTAGGATATGACCAAGTAAAGGTTGTTGGCCATTTGTTGACCACATTCAACAACACCTCTTTTTGTTTAGAAGCAAGATTGATATTAATTATCACCAACCTTCCATTATTCAAAAAATCATATTCCATGTTGTTAGGTAAATTTTTCAAATCTAGGGGCTCCTATTTGAAACTTTCAGGGATTTCCAACTCTCCCCAATTGGTGTCATCAGGTTTATTATCAAAGAGTTGGCCATGAACTCACTCAAGTTCATCCATGCCTTTAACATAGACACTTGTCAAGATCTCAGTTGGTTCCATGCAAATTATTGAGCTATTATTAGGATCAGTTATTAGCCACTGGGTACCCTCTTGTTTTTTGGCTACTGTGTATGAGCACCTTTGAATTTTAGACATATTTGCACATTGTCTACATGTTGTGATGGATTTACTTTTTATGGATCATAGTTTCTACACATAGTTGCACCATGTATTACTATACATGATGCATGGAACTCTTTTCTTCTATATCTTTTCAAATGCATTTTCTTTGAAAATCTTCAAGGAGAGGTCTCTAATTCCCAACCATGCATCAATGGTGCTCAACCAAGTGCTTCCATTTATAATTTGGAAGTCCCCCTTACAATTATTAACATGAATCACTAGGTAGTTTGCAAGATAGGACCATCTATAGATAGTCGTCACAATGTCCTTCACCAATCCCAAAGGAGCAATGATGGACTAGTCTGCCAACTCAAGATAAATGTTGCTCTTGTTGACTGGAGGTAGGTTCTAGGCTTTGTACATCTCATGAGAAATCAAATTTAACTAGAACTTGAATCCAAAAGAGCCTTTTAAGGCTCATTCCCAATGATTTGCAAATAAATAAGGGGACTCCCAAGGTTAGATATTTTCTTGGGAAGGTGGCCAGCCTTAATCCAATTTGTGATAGCATGGATCAACATCACATTATGCACCTTGGGAGGTGTTTGGTTTGAAGGGTTCTCAAACGGATTTGTAAAGGATGATGAAGTAGCAGGGTCTTCAGCCATAGGTGTATGTAAGGGCTTTGTGGGATTGTTGGTTTGGAAGAAATATCTTTTTCATTGTTTATTTTTTGAACCACTTGGTTGAGGAGCAGGCTATAAGTTAACAACCCTTGTGGCATTTCATTGCTAAGGCTAGGCTAAAAGTTTGTCCTACATTAATGGAATACATGGTAATTGAGTTGAGGGCAAAGGGACATGAATAGAAGGATGAGGAGGATAATGAGGAAATGGGGATTCCCCTCTTGGAGATTGGGCTCTATAGTATTCAGGAGAATAGTAGTGATGTTGGAATGAAGCATGACTAGAAGATTCATACAGAGCAATGGGATGCCAAACATAGTGTCCATATGGATTAGGCTAATGGTAAGGGTACTACTGCCTTGATGGTGGGATACCCCAAGATTGTGGATGCGACCACTGATATGTAGAAGGTTTTGGTGGAGCTCCACTCGAATAGTAGGCTTGTTGTTGGTGGAATTACTTGTAGTTGTCTTGAGGATAAGATAAATTTATGGGTGCTTGCCTTCTTGCTAGTCTAGGATTTAGAGCATACACCCTAGACTCCTACAAGTGTAACACAATGGACCAACATCCCTCAAGATTTTTGTATTAGCATATGTCACATCCATCATCATCATCTGATTCAGAATCCACAACCTCCTCTATTGCAGTAGCCTTACCCTTACCCCTCTAGTGGGCATGTTTAGCTTCCTTCCTTCTTCTATAATCATGATCACTACTTTGCGCTTTGGATTGCTCTACTATTTTTAGAGTAGTTTGAAAATTTTCATCCAAAGAGTCCCACATTTTATCTACCTTAGCTAAAATTTCAGAAATAGACTTTTGAATTGGCAAGGTCTTGCATTGCATCACCTCATCAAGAAATGCCTTTTTCTCATTTTCACAAAATCAAACCCCCCTTTATCTTTATGGAAGAATCCTAATTATACTCCTCCACACTTTTCCTTTTTCTCAAATGTTCTTCTTATTTGACAACTTTCTCTATCAACCTTTGAATTTGATTTTCCCTTAATTTTGAAAGTCTCTGTTGGGCATAGAACCTAAGAGTTCTCCTTGTTTATGTGCGGAGCCCATCTATGATGTGGTGGAGTTGCACCCTTTGAGAATAATCATGGCTAAGACATTAGTGCAAAATGGAATAGCACTTGCCCATGAATGCATTCAAGGGTTCATGTGTTCCTTATTTCCAACCTTGAATCTACTCTCAATTTGGATAGTCAAGAGTACATTTGATACTTATTGTTGAAGAGCTCAAGCATCGTACTCCATCAACGGATTGATTTCATCTTTAAAGACTGGTACCAACTTTCAGCTTCCTTGATTAGTATCCTTTGGAATAGCCTTAGCTTTTTCCATTCATTTTCAATGTTCTATAAGGCATAGGCATCATGAAAGACTTGAAGATGACTCTATAGATCTAAGTTGTATCCCCCTTGAACTTGGGGATATTATTCATATCCAATTGTTTAATTTTGCTATCTTTCACATACGTTATTGGAATTCTCATTGCATTTGCAATGTTCATCATATTTCTTGTTGAAAGTAAAGGCTTGTCATGGTCATAGCCCCTATAATGGCCATGATGTCCATGATGTTCTCTGCTTTCCCTTCTTTTGTGATGGTGGACTTTTCTTGATTACCCATGCCCTTGGTAATTACTAGTTCAGCAAGCTCTATGATCATCTCTGTCCTGTTGGTCACCTCCATCAAGGTCACATCCTCTACAAATTTATTCAAAGCTAGAGGAGGAAGAAGAGAATGATGAAGATGAAGAGGAAGGAGGACTAGCATCACCATGGTGCTTGTCACCACCTCTTCTATGGTCATAACTATGATCATCATTGTGATGCTTGTCCTCATCCCTCCCATGACTCCCACCTTTAAATTTGCCATGATCATGGGATATATTCTTGCCTAACATAGGATTATTTATAGTGGACTATAAATTCTAGTTCAAGCCTCCTTCATCAAAACCAAGGGGAGGAGAGTTAGTGAATTGAGAATTCCTAGAGAAGGGATCCTCTCCATCTTTCTGGCCTAATAAGAACAAGGGATTATTGAACTATTTCCTCTTCAAAGCTTTATAGTGCCTCTTCTATTGTCGATGTCTTTTGTATTGTGCCTTAGTGGGATGGTAATCCTAATAGTCATGGTCTTGCATGACGTATTCAACATTAAGTCCTTGGATGCCCAACCTCATAAGAGTTTAGTGCAACATCACAGGAACTAATCAGTTGAGCAACAACATAATGTTGCCCTCCATGTTCCTCCACTACAATTGTTCATCCTATTGTAGGATGAAGGTGAAATCTAGCACATACTCATTAGGATGAGTATATACCACTCTACATTGTTAGGGCACTAGTAGATTTGATTGTTCATTTGTTTGTTAATTGGATGTATGCTTGAACCTCGACAGAGAATCATCCTTGTGAGAAGAATACATTTTTAGATTGAAAGAAAATACCAGTGTGCTTTTATTATTATTATTTTGAATAATTGTGACTTTAAGGTTCATTACAATAATTTTGAATAATTTTTACTAAGTCCTAGATAGTGCACATAGCTAACTAAAGTTTCTAACAATGATGTCAATTATGAGTACAGAGTATATCCTATGCCCAACCATATGAATCACTAGCATTCACTAAGTGATCTGATTAAATTTTGTATACTTTAGCTCTCTAAGTACACTGGGTTATAGGAAGTGAATCTAACCACTATAATTATTGTCTTCTTAGTTTCACTTATGAAGTGCAAGTGTATGGTTAAGTGTAACTAAGGCATATGATTTTTATCATTTTATCTTTTATGATTTAAGTCACCTAAGAATAAGAATAAAGAAATTAAATGCTTAATTCATCTAAGAACCAACTAATATTTAAGTAATTCTACCATAAGCATTCATTCCCACTCTCCATACACATCCTAAACATGTTATAATGCTAGTAGGCTACCTAGCGTTAAGTGCTACTAGGATTACCAAGCATTAAAAATATGCTTGAAGTGGTCATACTTATGTTTGCTATTTAATCAATATTAATTAATTACTTATAAACATTAAAGTAAATTTCATAAATACTAAATGAATAAGAAAACAAGTAATCTATTCCAAGTTCTTTAAGGTTTGATCATAGAAGCTCATCTTTATTGCCATTCACATTGAGGTGCTTAGGTACATCAGTGCTTGAATAAAGATCCATAAAATTCTTTGACTCCTACTATAGCCACTCAGAAAATATTCTAACTTTCAAAAGAAAAAACTACAAGAGATTTGCTATAACTAATGAAAGATTGAATGAATCATGTGACCAAGTGCAGTATTTATAAGTAGGCATTCATCTTGTAATATCAAATATTTGATAACGTAGCATGTGCTATGATATTGGGGATCTAATATTGGGGCTTAAGCAGAATACGATTTATCAACTACCTATAAGAGAAACTATACCAAAGGAACTTGCAATTTTTGAAAGGCTAAGTAAGCTTCATGAACAATAACTACAATAATAACAAGGCTTAATAGGTGGTGGGGAGTCCTTGGTTTACCATCTAGCCTTGGGCCATCTTAATAAGGTCATTAGGACCATCAACTAGTTAGACTAGGAAATAACCTTCCTATTCTCAGCTCAAAGAGACTAGGTATCCATAGATCAAATCCAAGTGCTCAAGAGGTCACGGTATCGATTCCTAGATAAATATTCCTCAAAATTTCAAGGAATGTTACAACTTACTCTATTAGGTTGGAGAAAGATGAAGGGGTAACCATCTTGGTCATGAAGCATAAAGGCTATTACTTGCCTATCTCTTCAACCTTGCCATTCTCAGGCCAAAGATAACTAAGAATGAAGCTTTTTGGTAATTTCCACATAGATTATAAGAGGCTAAGAATGCAAAGGAGGTAGTGGTCTTTGATGCATCCTTGTTAGAATCCATGACTTTCAACGCTGACAAGGATTTATTACAAGTCTAAAAGGAGAACTTGGTCTTACCAAGGATAACCATCATCTACAAAACATTGAACAGCAATAGGACCAAATGATAAAATTCATTTACCAACCATAGGAGCAGCTAATTAAGGTTTATCTAGATTTGAGGAGGTTGGTAGTAGAGAATTGTAATCTCTTGATGGAGAAAATCTGTGCACTTTTTCAAAAGATAGCCATTAAGGTAACTACCTAAAAGAATGAGGCCTTAAAATTTAAATGAGTGAAAAATCATTATAGGGACTAGGTTAGGCTTCTCAAAGAGATTAATGAAAAGGAGATTCAACTGGTAAAGATGAAGATGAATGAGTTCCTTTAGCAACTTGAATAATAAGGAGACATTTGGTAGCCCATCTTTGATGGACTAAACGCATACAACAAAGCCAAAATCCAGTTGAAAGAGTTGCAGATTGATAATATGACAAAATACATGAAGCTTTCTGACCTCCTTTATGCAAACCTATCAATGCTAATAGTAGGAAGATTAAAGTCTTAGTTGGAAAAGTAGGTGGACATTTCCTACCTTCTTTATGAGATGGAATTCAAGCATCATAATGAGACAAAACAAAAGGTTGAGATAACCAACACACAACTTGAATTTATTAGAAGCAAATTCACTGATCAACAATTTTTTATTGAGAACCTAGCCAAAAGGATGAATTACTATGATGAATTGCAAAACCTAGTAAAGACATTGGACATTGAATGAAAGTAATTCACAACTTGGTTCATTAACACAAAGGAATTGTTTCTTCACTAGCCCACATCAGTGAAGATACATGGATTGCTTATGAGTCATGGAGAAAGGAAGAAAATATGAAAGAATTGTTGGATGCTTTTAAACTCCTAGTAGAAGGAACAACAACATGCTAGCCTTGACCTTGACTAGCACTGAAACCTAGCAAATAATCTTTAGCACTCTAGGATCCTCCACCTTCATGCATTGTTTGAAATTCACCATGTCTTTGGTAAGTTTACAAGAACTTGCTATAGTTGTTGTAAAGTGTTCAATTTTGTTGTAATGAACAAAAATTTTTGCAATCTTGTACAATTTGGCACTTATAGTTGGTAGAGTTAGTTAGTTAGTCTATTTATCTTCTAGTTAATAAATTCCATACTTCTTCCATCTTTGTAAGAAGCTCCATCATACTTTTGTTCACTCAAGAATGAATTTTTATTCAATCGTGGGGGTATGATGAGTCATAATTAGATAGTCTATGTTGATGAACATGCATCAACATAGCCCCATTAACATAACCTCATCAATGCATCATCATAAATGTACTTAACACTTGCATTTATGATAACTAAGAATTATAGTGTAGAAAAGTTCGTGTAGTTTCTTTTCTCTAGAGTTAGAATATTTTCCCTTTGAGTACCCACAATGTAAATTTAACAAATTTTATGGTGCTTTATTCAAGTGCCTATGTACCCGATCACATTGGCATGCATAATAATAAAGTTAAGATTTCCTACATTCATCATAGCACTTAGATTAGTTTACTCTTTATATTCAACATTTTACTTTTAATGCAATTTACATTTATGGCCTTAAATAATTAATGTAATTAATCATAAATATGTAAGTACAATGACTTTGAGCATAATATATTATGGATGGTAATCTCAATAGTGCATATATGGTATGCCCAATAATAACCACTTAGTAACCTAGTAGCATTAGTATGAGCTTGGGATGTGTATGACAGGTGGGGATGGTTACTCTATGTTAGGATAGTTAGTGATTAAACTAGCTGATTAGTTGGGTTATTAATTGTTAAATCTTCATTGACTCATCTAGTTATTAGGATAAAAAACATATTAAAAATACTTATAAAAATATATACCATGTACCTTGACTCATACTTAACCATACATACTGATAACACATAAGTGTGAGTTAGGAAGACAACAATTATACAACTCCATGATTCACTATTTAGGACCATAGGTAACTTAGGAGACTAATTCTATGGAATTTGATTGGATCATTAATGAATGCTTGTGATTTGTATGGTTGGGTGTATGGGATACCCATTGTTGATCAGACATGATGGCACTAATAATACATGATAATAAACACATATATGGATTAATGTAAATGTGGCAAATAAAGCTAAATAACAAGAAATACAAAGGCTAGGAAACAAAACCTCAAATCATATCATAACTTCCACTATAAAGTATCCAAAATGTGTAGTGTCACACCCTAAAATTTAGCTTAAAAATATTTATGAGTAAATTACATAAATCTTAAAACTTAGGGCGTGTGATATCAAAATGCTTATAACTTAAGAAATATTTAATCATAAGCATTATAAAACTTAACACCAAAGTGCATGGCATAAATAGAAAATCCACATCAAAGTATTAAACCTATATTTTTAGTTTTCTAGTGAACAAGACAAGTGCGATTTTGACATTATTTTACTCAAATTTAAGCCTTAAAAAATTTCTAAAAATAGTATCACAAGGTATATTTTCAACTCTTAAAGATGTCTAAAGATTGTTTCAAATCATATCCCAACATATGAGCATCAATTTCGGGAACCATGATAATTTTGAGAGATGAAACATTCTAAGTGTTTACATGGTTTCAACATCATTCTTGGAGCATCACGTTTGCATTACCACCATAAAAATTACTTTTTGGCCCTACTTGTAACTTAATAGGACCCAAAAAAAAATTCATCTACATTAGTTTAAGCATGATGAGCATCAATTTTTAGCATTTTTGATAAGTTTCCTTAGGACCATGAAAGAAAATTTTTTCTAAGGTTAGGAGTTGATATTGATGCCAGCATTAGCATCAACACTAGCATGACTAGCCTAATTCTAGACATAGCACTTCTTCCACATGTAAAAACTAACATTTTCAACTCAATTTTGGCCTCATGGGCTCTCTAGCAACTAATCAACATGATTCCCAAGGTATTAAATGGTAAATTTTATAGGTTTAGAGGTAGTTTGAAATGTTAGGGTTTGATTTAAGGCTAAGTGTTGCTAGGTGTTGCTAATGCTAGTATTAGTATTAATGTTAGCATTATGCTAGTAGCAACAACACTAAGAAAGGCCTCCAAGTTTGACATTCAACATCATTTTCCAAGTGTAAAAGGTCCTCGACATCTCATAAGCATCATCATGGTATAATTCAATGTCAATTTGGATGTTAGAAATAGTCTCTAGGTATTGGTTTGGTAGCATGGAGGATGCTATAAAATTCTAACTCCTTGATGATGTTGACACTAATAGTAACATCAACATTCATGTCACCCATATGATGCAGCGTTTTGAAATCATAGTTCCCAGAAAATAAACTCCAATGAACTCCACTTGACTTCAAGGTAAAATTTGGAAACATTAGGTCTAAAATTATGAGATAAAAATCTAAATTTGGGGTATTTTTTTGAGATTCAAAGCATTTTTTTAGATTTTGAGAGATTTAGACCATGAGCGCTTACCTTCCTAGTATTTCTTGTGTATCTATGATCATCCCAGATTTTCCTAGTAATCTACAAACTTAGTCCAATGCTCCTAATAGTAAGCAAGGTTATCATGATCCAAACTTCAATATCCACTTCAACATCACTTAGGTAGTTTTTGTGTCATCTACCCTAGAGTTAATTTTTTTAGCTTTAGCATGACTAGTTGGAGACTTCACCAAAATAGACCCATTTTGACCCCAAATTGATTTTGAATGATGTATACACCCTTTCCATTCACACCTACACTAATTAGAGGATAAATTTCAGTGTCAAATAATTTTCTTAGTATGTTTATAAAGTGAGCCTCTATTTTTAGTTCTATCTTTTATATGTTTTTCATAATTTTCTTGTAGTTTTGGCCATTCATAGGTAAACTTCAAATTTTAATAATGAAGCATGTTAATTATTAGCAAGGGAATACCAAAATCATTCTCCCCATATTGATCTACTTATCTATTATTTTCATTTTATTCTAAGTTATCATTAAAATAATTCCCATTTTAGATTTTATTTTGCATCGCTCATAGTTCATTTCCATACGTAGTTTTCACTTGCATCATTTAGACATCACCAATTCTATAGCTTGGACTTATTATTTCTAATTGATTTTCCTGTTGTTCCTAGTTTATGGATGGTAGGTGATGGGACACGATATCACATGGGCCGCGATAACGCGTCTTCCCCTGCGATATCGCGTACGCGATATCGCAATGTGCCACCAAATCTATAAATAAGAGGCTGCTCTCCCTTGTTTCTCAATTTAGGCTTAGACCATAGAAAAAATCTAGTAGTTTTACTTCTCCAAAGATAGAATAATTTCCATGTGCTCGCAGTAGGAGCTCCAAAGTGAATGGATCTTTATTTGAGCAAATATTGTACCTGAACACAAGTTTGTGTACAAAAATAAAGACGAACTTCTTAGATAAACCTTGTAGTGCATGGAATAGGCTAAATAGGACTTTAATTATTTTTATTTATTATTTATCATTTAAATGCTTTATTAGTTCATTAAATCTCTCTCAACCCTTCTCTTCTAGTTAAGTGCATTCAGTACAACCACTTCGAGCATGTGCGTTACGCTTGGTAATCCTAGCAACGAATAGTGTTTGGTAAGCCCAAAGGTTGCATTAATTTAGGGTGTGAATGGTAAGTGGGAACGGATACTGATGCTAGGTTAATTAGAACTTAGTTAGTTAAAGTTAGTTAATTAGCCTCTTCACCCTTCACCTCATTAGCATAGGAGATAAAACATAAAAGACATAAAAGTCACATACCTCAGACTTACTTAATCATACAACCGTGAAAAATACAAGTAAGTATGGGAAGACAATGAACAAATAACCTTAAGTGTTCCATAAGGCATGTAGGCACTTAGTCTACGGAGTTCGACCGGATTGCACATGTAACGCTCATATTTGTATGGTTGAGTGTAGGGGTACCTCGCCACTCATCATAGGCACTGTTGCTGGGGACTAAGTGTTTGTGCGCTAAGTAGAACATAGGAGATCACTCACATCGTTGGGAGCTTAAACGAACCCTTAGGGTTAATTAAACAAAAAATTATATAACGGTTAATCAGCACACCAATAAGATAAACATGTCTTCTTCTTCAAACAAAAGAACTTCACCACCTAGGGATCATACAAGAAATAGTCGGCAGTCTAACATGCATAACCGAGGATCGCCAGTTCCTCAACAGTACCAGGTGGTATATACTCATCTCGATGAGTATATACCCAATTTTACTTTTATCCTCTATTAGGATGAACAACTGCATTGGAGAGACTTGCAAGGTAACATAGTGTTACCTCCAGATCGTGCAGTCCCCAACATGCTTCTTCGTGATCTTGCACGGATAGGCATGACGTAGCTATATGTTGAATACGTTATAGGTGATTTTGACACAAGGGATTACCATCCCATAGCAGCACAAAGTTTAAGGAACTCGTAGCAAGAGAGCCACCATACATTGTTGAAGTCCTAAGCGAAATTGGAGATGGTGAACCAATTATAACAGGTTCTCCATCAAATGATGTTCCCCCTCCTAATAATAGTGAGGAGGCGAGGTATCAGAACCTACACTCCATGATACACAACCCTGGTTCTGATCCCCATGAATGCCAACTGTTCACCAAGGGAATGAAAACACATGACAAGAACAGGCATTCTGATCGTCATCACGATCAGGGCTATAGCCATCGAAGAGAAGGTGAGAAACATTGTTATGGCGATGGTTTTCATTCTTCTTCCCCTTCATCACATCATTCACCCTCTCCTTCCACATCAAGGTGTAGTCACAAAGAGCACCATAGAGAGGATAAGGGTAAGCAAAATGAGAGACCTTGATGAGAGAGTCGAGAGCGAGGACAAGGGCACTCTAGGGAATCAAGGCATGAAAGAAGGGAAAGTAGGGAACCACATAGGCATCATAGAGATCATGAGAGAGATGATCATGACAAACCCATACTTGCCATCCGGAGTATGTTAGATATTACGGAGGCAGTGAGAATAGCAACAAGGCATCGAAAAGATTGTCGGATCAAGCACTTATACATGAATAATATCCCATGCTTCAAAGGGGGATACAAAGCTGATATACAAAATCATTTATAGGCATTCCATGATGCATGTGCCTTACAGAACATAGAAAAAAAGTGGCAAAAACTAAAGCTGTTTCCTAGGATACTTATAAAAGAAGCAGAGAGTTGGTACTAGTCCTTAGAGCGGGAAACCATTAGGAGATGGAGTATGATGTTAGAGTTGTTCAACGATAAATATCAGACATACTCTAGAGTGTCCAACTTGCGTAAGTAGATCCAAGGATGGAAGTAGGGTAATCATGAACCCTTGATGCTACCATGGGTCACTACTATGCATTGCTACATCATTGTCTAGTCCATGGTTATGCACAACGGGATCAACTCCGCCACCTCGTAGATGGGTTAAGACATGNAAAAGAGAAAGCGCGGAAGAATATAACCACGATCCTTCCCTCTGAAAGAAGGGAGTGAGATTTTGTGATGAAGAGGATGAGTCACCACTCAAAGAGTTGGTGAATAGAAAAACCTTGCTACTTCAAAAGCTAACAACGGAAGTGGTGGCTAAGGTAGATTAGATACAGGAATCCTTAGATAGTAGACTTGAACTTGTCCTAAAAATCATAGAGGAGTCTAAGAAGGAACAAAGTAGTGACAAGGATAAGAAAAAGCAGAGAGATTTAGGCCATGCACATGACAAGGGTAAGGGAAAAATGACTATCGCTGATGAGGTTGTGGATTCGGATGCAGAAAATGATGGTGGATGTGAGATCTACCAATATGACCATCCTAAGGGATGTTGCCCAATAATCTCACATCTATAGGAGTCTGGGGTGTATGCACTCAACCCAAGACTTAACAAATGGTAGACACCCTAAAGGTTACCTTATCCCCAAGGTAACCCAAGGAAGTTCCATAAACCATTCACATATTATCCAAGTGGAACTCCGCCACAACCTATCGGGAAATACTAGCAGTGGCAACACCCATAGTCATGAGGGATGCCACTGTCTAGGCAATAATACCATTACCGGAAACCAGATCCATATGGTTATTACGTGTAGCAGCCGGTTTCTCCAAGTGACTCTATGGGTCACGCAACCCCACAACGTCACTACCAAGTTCAGGAGTATTTTAGAAGGACTTCTTCTCCTTCGAGAGACATGCCATAGGCATACCATCCTCTGAATCCATCCGCCACTCATCTGTCAATAGTTCCACTACCACCCGCTCCAACAATGCAAGGGGAACTTCCCACTCAACCAAAGCAACGTAATGTTATGAGAGCTATAAACCTCCAACCCACTACTAGTTCTGAAAACTGCAAGAAGAGAATACCTTTCTTCAGAATCAAAAGCCTAAACAAGCTCTCACAACCACAAGCGGTTGAGTTTGTGTACGCTCCTCCAAAAATTAAGGCTTCGAAGCTCCCTTCAAACCAAAAACAGAGCTCAACACATATGGTTATGTTAACACATACTATTACCGACTGGATCAAGGTAGGCCACCTTCCTAGGAAACTCTCTGATCTTGGAAGTCCCTTAATATACCTTCAAGTCGCTAGAAATGAACCTCATAAGGATCTTCTTAACTCAGGTTCTGAAGTCAACTTAATCTCATGAGAAATGTATTATGCTTGGAACTTGCCCCAACTCAAGAAGAGAAATATTCAACTAGAGTTGGTAGACCAGTCCATCACCATTCCCTTGGGATTGGTGGAGGACATCATTACCACTATGTGTGGTTGGTCATACCCAGTTGATTTCCTGGTGATAGAAGTCAACAGCAACAAAGGGAACTTCCCAATTATAATGGGAAGGGCATGGCTAAGTACAATAGATGCATGCCTAGGAATTCGCAATCTTTCCTTGGAAATATCTAAGGTAAATATTTATGGAAAGATTGAGAAGAAGAAAGTTCCATGCATCACATATAGTGACTCAGAGGGTGATGACATGGAGGAATTCTCAGCATCTCCTACATGCAACTGGTATGCCCAAGAAACTCAAATACAAAGATGCCTGTATGTAGCAACCACACAACAAGAGAATACCCAGTGGTTAACAGCTAATCAAGAGAGCAGTCCACCAACCTGCATGGAACGAACTGGGGGAACAACTTACACCCACAATGAAAGCATAGATACATTGGAATATGAGCATTGCCAACTTCCACCCCTTAACCTGAAAACATCAATCGGGAGGAGTTGGATACTTTTAAGAAATTTAAAGAGGTGCTCATTATTTTGGATCTCTCCATTTCCATTCAGTCATGGGGGAGATGGCCACCTATGTTGATCATTTGGGGCCCTTAGTTCTTTTTAGTTTTTTTTACACATTTTTGGTTTACAAATTTCTTTAACTTTTCTTGTTTTTTTTTTCCAAAATTGTTATAACCTTTTATTTTTTGTGTGCATGTGTGTTATCCATCTTGTATGTTTGTCACCCAATAAGTGTTCTTCATGATGGTATGAACTATTTTGCTATTGATTGCTAATGTTTGGTTTTTACCTTTAAGTTATGATGTTGATACTAAGGTATGGTTCTTTGATATGGCAGGCAATGAGTTCACTCCATTCATACATCCAAAAATTTCTATGGTCTCTCTTGGCTTGGAAATGTATAGTCCCTTTTTAAATAAGAACTATAATAAATCGGTGATTGGGCATTTCTAAAACTAAGGAAGGACTCAAGGATTGAAAAGGGTATGACTTCAAGGGAACTTGATGCATTTGTGTTGGCCATTCTCTTGGGTGCTTGGATGTGTTCTTCTTGAGTTTTCTTATTGTTCCAACGTTACTCAATTACCGGGAAGTTGAGCTAATAAAAATAACAAAGTCTTTGCATGGTTTGGTTCTCACGCATAAACATATAAAAAAAATAGTGAGAATTCAAAGCACACCCCTTAGAAGAAATAATCATTTGGGCTACATACACTGGTTATGAAACTAAAATAAAAATGTACCCTCTAACTAAGGCCCTTCTTGCTTCCCATTCTCTCCTCCTTTGTCTCGTCGGAATGGTGGTGGCTCTTGGGTGAAGGCATTCTTGTTACTTCAAGAGGATGGATTGGCCGAATGCATTAATGCAAAGTCGCTAGATGTGGTTTGTTGGAGGCTGAACTTGGAATGGGATCTTCTAAGTCACATTAATCATTAACTCCACAAGGGACGGTATACCACCTTGTTCTTGGGACTCCATTCCATTTTCTTCTCTCCATCCTTCTCTCCATTGTTCACCTCATTGCCGGTGTATATTTTAGTTGACATGTTGTTTTCTTTTTGGTAAATTCTTGTGGTTAAGACTTTAACTCTTGTCCCACATGACATTCCTAGAGCCTACAGACTCTTCGAATGTGGGTTTGTCAGGGTAGTAAGGGCATGAGCCTGCTTTGGGGAGGACCCACTGACATTCCTATTTGGTGCATCCATTAAATTCTTTCCCCTAACATTTTTGCAATCCATTTTATTTTGTTTATTTCCATCTTGACATCCATTTCATCGATGTTATAGTTATCTTTTTCTCCATCTTTCTTGTTCTTTTTCTTTCTCCATTCTATCGCTACTGAAGGTTTGTGATTGGTCATGGGGGTCCTGGTCCAATTTTTTCGATTTTCTCCTAACCCCTACACCTTCGGTAGTCACCACTATGATATCTCCAGATCCGTATCAGCCATACCACAACTTAGCCAATGGACCTTTCACCGAAGCAAGGTATCAATTGCATTATGATTCATTTACCCTTGCTAATATAAAGCTTATGTTGTGTGTGTAGATGGTAATCATACAACAATAGATTCGATCTGGAGGGAACACTTGGAATGGATCGATGTTGAAGCAACTATGCAAAGAACGAGATGGATGGCATGCTTACGGATGGCCAATGAAAGGCGTAATCTTAGCGTTGGCAGTAGAAAAATTTCTTTCTCTCTCTCTCTTTCTCAGCTGCCAAATAAGGCCTAATGTCAAATGTATAAAGTGTTCACTCTTGTTATTGTGAACACTAGTTTTGTCTTGTCTTGTAATGATGATCTATACACATGTCATCCCATTCATCATTAGTTCCATTCAGTCAATAATCCCATACCTTCCCAATATTTTATAAGGAACTTGAGGACAAGTTTTTATTTAGTCATGGGGGTATGTTGAGACGTGATATCACATGGGCTGCAATATCGCGTCCACCGCGATATCGCATCCCCCGTGATATCACGTCTTCCCCTATGATATCGTGTACGCGATATCACGGTGCACCACCAAGTCTATAAATAAGAGGTGGCTCTTCCTTGTTTCTCAATCTAGGCCTAGACTGTAGCAAAACTCTGGCAGTTTTACCTCTCCAAAGATAGAATAATTTCCATGTGCCCAAAGTAGGAGCTCCAAAGTGAACAAATCTTTATTCAAGCAAATATTGTACCTGAACACAAGTTTGTGTATGGAAATAAAGATGAACACTTTGGATAAACCTTGCAATGCATGGAATAGGCTAAATAGGACTTTAATTATTTTTATTTATTATTTATCATTTAAATGCTTTATTAGTTCATTAAATCTCTCTCAACCCTTCTCTCCTAGTTAAGTGCATTCAGTACGACCGCTTTGAGCACGTGCATTACGCTTGGTAATCCCAGCAACGAATAGCGTTTGGTAAGCCCAAAGGTTGCATTGGTTCAGGGTGTAAACGGTAAGTGGGAATGGATACTAATGCTAGGTTAATTAGAACTTAGTTAGTTAAATTTAGTTAATTAGCCTCCTCACCCTTCACCTCATTAGCATAGGAGATAAAACATAAAATACATAAAAATCACATACCTCAGACTTACTTAACCATACAACCATGAAAAATACAAGTAAGTCTGCGAAGACAACGAATGATTAACCTTAAGTATTTCATAAGGTGTGTAGGCGCTTAGTCTTCGGAGTTCGACCGGATCACGCGTGTAACGCTTGTATTCGTATGGTTGAGTGTAGGGGTACCTTGCCATTCATTAGTAGGCTAAGTTTTTATTTGATTGAAAGTTTATTTTCCTTTTTGTCATGATTGTTAACTTATTAATAGTTATATCAATCCAAAGACTATTTGCAATCACAAGTTAAACACTTAGCATCTAATTCATAGAGGTTCTTTAATACAGTTAAAAATTTTTTGCAGAAACATTTTTGGTGCTAGAAGGAGTACCAAAAGGTTTTCTATTATCTTAAAATTTTTTCCTAGGAACAGATAGGATTTTTCTAGTACTTAGATTTTTTATAATTTAACCATTTTTACTTAGTTTTATTTTTGCATTTGTACTTATTTTAGGAAAAACACAAAAAGGAAGTTGGTGTTATCATTCATGATGATGATGATGATGATGAGAATCCTTATACTTCATTACTAACAAAACTCTCTCCCTAATATTCTAGAAAACCATAGAGCCCACTTCTATAGCATGTCAATCTCATCAATTCCACTAACTCATTTTCCATGCATATTCCCCATAATGCTAATCCTATTACACTTATTTATACTACAATTGTTATTTCCTTGCCTATGGTTACTCTCCCTCCAGCATATAGCTTGTTTCCAAGCACAAAATCTATCAATCCAACATCTCATGCTCAAGTTTAGAATTCTAACACCATGTTAAACTTGTTCCAACCACTGTCCATTAATCCATCATTTTAACAACCTTAGGTTTCACTATCATTCCTTTCACCTTCCCAACACTTGCCTTAATATAGCAGTTCACAATTTATCTCCATGCCTACTATTGCCCCTTTTTAGCCAAATTTTCCTATTCATAACTTGATTTTGGACAATCCTATTATATCATCGATCTATGATTTTCTACACAAACTAATGCTCTTACTTCAAGATGAATCATGTAGATAATAGGTCAATGAGGATCAAACACAAAAATCCATAGCACTATATGGGAAAATCCCTAACTATTTTCATTTTTCATCTTCTCGTTAATGTTATTAGTGCCTTGATTACTCCTGTTCAAGCTTCCAATGAAGTCTCATTACCTAATGAAAAGCAAAGCAAAATTGATCTCTAACTAGTCCTAACACAATCATCCAGTCCAACTTTCCGTACACGTCTTGAACCCATGTATCCACTACTGGGGTGACCAAGCACTATGCTACCAGGCAAACCAAGTAATAATGCTATTAAGATTACCAAGAGAATACATGTTTATGCTTGAAGTGGTCATACTTATGTATTTAATGTATTTACCTTAATTAATTAACTAATCACTTGAAGTCTAAGTTAGCTTAATTAATGAAAATAATACATGAATAAATGAATCATTAATCTATTCTAAGTGCTACAAGGTTTGATCAAAAATTTTATCTTTGTTACCATTCACACTAGTGTGTTTAGGTACAATAGTGCTCGAATAAAGATCCATACACTTTTTGACTCCTGTTGTGAGCACTCAGAGAAATATTCTAACTTTCAAATGACAAAACTATAAGAGCTCTACTACAACTATCACGTGCCCTCTCATAAACATGGTTGGTGAGCATGTATTTATAGATTTTATTGTAGTGCTACATCAATGGGGCCCCATAGATGCAAAAAATGCTATGTCAACATAGCCTTGTCAACGGGCCAACACTACATAGACGAGGCTTTGTTGATGAGGCCACATCAACAAGGATCCTTTGATGTGACACAACGATGATTCATCATACCCTCATGCCTGAATGAAAAATTGTCTTTGAGTTCCTTTACAAAATTGGGAAGGTATGGGGTTNTCAAATAGTCCCAGGTGGTGGAGGATCTTGAGGTTCTGAAGGACCTTTGCCAGCTTTGAGCATGTGTGGTGGTTGAGGTGCCTATGCTTATTCTACTACAGTTGCAACCTCCAATGGAAGGAAAAAGGCATCCAGTAATTTCTTCATCTTCTTCTCCTTACTCTAGGGATCATTCATAGTCCATGCAACATCACCAATGTGGGCTAGAATGGGGATATCCCTATAGATAGGACATTGCTAGGAACAACTCCTTAACATTGACAAACTAAGCAATGAGTTGTTTGTGTTTGACATCGAATGCCTTGACTACATTTTGTAGCTCCTAGTAGTCATTCATTCTTTTGGCTAGGTTCTTAGTAGTAGATCTCTAATAAGTGTATTTGCCCTTGATAATCTTGAGTTTCACATTTTCCATAACAAGATTTTACTTGGTGTCCTTGTGGTGCGTAAACTCTACCTCATACAACAAGTATGACCTGGTCACTTTTCTAATTTTGACCATGGATGTCTAGTAATCAACATAGACAGATTTGCATATTGGAGACTGGACAGCTCCATGTATTCTGTCATCTCTTCAATTTGCAACTCCTTCATGTAGATTTCTACCTTATTATAGGCATCCATCCCATCAGTGATAGGTTGCCAAGGTTCTCTTCCTTACTGGAGTTGCCGAAGGGTTTCATTTACTTTTGCCTTCACCAACTGGATATTCTTTTCATTAACTTCTTTTTGTGAATTGACATAATCTCTATAATGATCCTTAACTCTCTCAAATTCGAAAGCCTCTAATCTCTAGGTAGCTACCTCTAAAGCAATCTTCTAACTAAGGGCATAGATCTCCTCCATGAAGAGGTTTTTGTTTTCAACTACTAATCTCCTTAGCTTTGTGTTCACTCTGGCTAGTTGCTCGTACTTTTAATGGATAAAGTCAATCAAATACTATTTATGCACATCAAAATTTTGCAAAAAATGGTTCTCTATAGTTAGTTGCACATTCTCTTGGAAGGTCATATTTAAGGCCTTCTAAATTTTATGTTGGGTAGCTTCTACTAAGGATCAGTAGAACACTACCATTTCCATCACACCCTCAACCCTCTTCAGTTTGGTGTGAAGCAATTCAAGAGCTTCATCTTTTGTCAATGCCAGGTTGAGAAATGCAAGGTTGGCAATTTGGACTCTTAATTCAGCAACTTTAGCAGCCAAGAGTTCATTCAACCCCTTGGCTATTTCGAGTTTCACCTCCAAGATAATGTTTTTCCCTTTGCCTCTAGCAGCTTTGACTAGGTTGCAGTAATACTATCCAAAAAGATTGAAGACATTTAGAAGTGGTTTCTCAATTTCCACTAGTTGATCTAGCATTTTTCATGCTATGTTACACTCAATTTACTACTTATTATCCCTACAAAAATTTGCACATATTTGAATGAAGTGATGTTTGGTACAAATGCTGTAGGTGCATTGAGTGTTTCAACAATTTTATTAGCAACCATCTCTACTATTGTCTCTTTCCCTTGCTGCTATATCACCAACACTGTTGCCTCCTCGCCTTCCTCCAAGTGCACCAAGAAGATCGCAACATTTCAAAAAATTTCTAGGAGTGGCTGCTATATTGTGAGAGATACCGTGACCTCTTTAGTGCTAGGATTTTACCTAGTGAGAAACTACATTCATTAGGCTGAGAAAATGGATCCACCTCGTCTCATTAGGCTAACTATTCAAGCTACCCCATTTAGATGACTCATTGCTAGCTAGTACATAGATTGGTCCCTACTACTTATGCCTGCTCATTGCTTATGTTCTTTCAAGAGTCATTCTCAGTAATTGCACAACTGTTGGGCTATTGCAACAATGTTTGACACAGTTGTTTGAGTGGTAGGTGAAGGTGGTGGCTACTACTTTTCTTCTTGAATGGTCATTGCAGGCATTTTTTCTTTCATCATCTTCTCCTAATTAACACTTGGAGCATGCCTAACAACATCATTTTTATAATGGACTATCTCTTTCCTTTGAAAACATTTTTTGATGAGGCATGGGAAGGGGAGTGCCTTGCTTCCATGTTCATTCTCTTAAAATTTCTTTTCTATCTTCAAATAGATTAGCTGTGAAAGGTTGACAGGGACTCCCCCACTTAGATCAGCACATGCATGAGTTGAAAAGGTAGTGATCTTGTTGGGCCTCACCATGGGATTTAGGTGAAAGATAAAAATCTTGTAGTGAATTCTTTCTGCCGTTGTAAGTGCGTGATACTCCTTGCAATCAAAATGATAGCATCATCAAAACCATTCCTTTTTGATGTTGGGATCTACCTGCATCAAAATCTCAATGAGATTCACCCCAGTTTCTAGCAAGCCAAGCACTTCAACAATGGCCTACACCAAGTAGGACATTGAGATGTCCTTAATCTTGATTGTTGAATCAGTCTACTTGTTGTTCCAAAATAACAATTTCTCTTCCATGTCCCACTCCCAAGTGGAAGTATAATTTGCCACATGGGAGAGGTCTTCAGTTGGTCTTGTACTTCTGTAGGTGCTTGTTACAAGAAAAGGCCAAATTTTAACTCCTGGAGTATTATTCTTTTAGACCTCCCTTGATCTGATTTGATTTAGATAAGCTTTTGTCAAGGTGACCTTAAGGTTTGCTTGTTGAGTTGGTGCCTCATCCCAGTGGGAATGTTTTGTTGCTACTGCTAGTTCTAGAGTCTGAGTAATAAATTCCACCTCAACCTCTTCTCTAAGAGGACCTGTGACATGGGTTAGAAATGGTTCTTCTTGGGCTTGTTCTCGGCCCCTTCCTATTCTTGGTTGTTTCTTCCTTTATTGAGATAGTCCTCTTTATTGTGTGTGTTTGTCTTTTAGTGTCATCTATAGTCATAACACAACCATGGATTAGTAGATATAACATGTAACTTTGAAGATTTGAATACCTTATCTCATCATTTAGTTAAACTTGGCTAAGGTTGAACCATGGAAGATTGAATATTTTATTTATTAATGTTCATTATAAGTGTCATCGGAGCTCATTGGAAGGGTTTAGCTTCTATAATTTGATGTTTAAATGTTGACTTCTTAGTTAAACCTTTGTAGGAGTTAGAAAAAATGGCAAAAAATCTTTGATAAAAAATGGCACATTTGTGGCTCCCACGATTAAGAGCTTACCTCCAGTAGCTACAAGTTTGAAGAATGGAGTGATTTGGATAAACGATGAGGAAGTTATGGGCTATGGAAGGTTTTGGGGCTCTCAAAATTTGAAAAACTCTTATGGCGTTTATAAGTAGATGTGAAAATTTCTAAGGGGGTTATGCATATTTATACTATTTTTTCACTATGTCGATGTAGCCATGTATATAGGGCCTCATATATGCATGGGCATTGTCAACAAGGCCCTGTATATAGGGTCTATAGATAAAATTTTCAAATGTGAATATCTTAAAAAATAAAAGAAATTTCTAAATGAATTTAGAGTCCATGGAATCCCAAAAAAGCCAAGAATATGATGAAATCATTGAAGAGGGTCTTTGAAAGCTCAAAAATTGAATAATTTGATGGAGAATGTGTGCATTGAAAAAAATGTGTAAAGGAGTACATGGTTGGATGCAAAAGATGGGTGTAGAAAAGATTTTGATTGTAAGAATGCCTAAGGATAAGATGCTTAATGAACCCAATGAAGAGATATGCAAGTGGATCCCCCTCATAGTAGGGACATGCCTTGTTTTTTGTTGTGTAACCTCAACCTAAGGAGTTAGTGGGCCTAGAGGTGATTAATGTTTTATGTAAGTTAAGGACAAATTCCTAGAAGATTCTACCCAAGAATTTAGATATGTCAAACAAAGACACCAAATCAAGAACAAGGACATTGAGAATGAGGTGAATTATGGGTAGCATAGATAGATGATGGAGAAGGTGGAATGGAATTTTAAATTGAGGTAATAAGAAGTCCCCTATGGATTTGTGTTTAAATGACTTGAGAAGATCCATCCTTAGTCTAGACCAAAACCAACCACTTTTAGTGACTTCACATTGCCACTCCAAGACTCATCCACCCCCTCAAGACACAAGAGTGCTTCCACAAAATAACCACCATTCCATATAGAGAAGAAAAGAGAAGCAGGAAGTGAGAGAGGGCCTTAGTTAGAAAGGACCTTTAGGCATGGGTAACATGTCTTTCTAGTCCCATAAGGAGTGCTTGTAACATATTTATTTGTTTAAGGGTGGTGCTTTGAATTTCCATCATGTTTTGTTTTTTCCTTTTATTATTTTGGTTTTGTTTTTTTCTCTCTTTTTTTATTTTAAAATGGGAACTACACCATGCAAAGACTTTTTTTAACTTCTTGTTATTGGTCAACACAAAATGGTAAGAAGTCTATGAAAACACACATGTACCTAAGCAAGTCAGATCAAATTCCTACAAGATCACCAACCATCGTATAACACGAGGACTCATCATTGGCTTATTCATGAGGAAGCATATGGCATTGTGATTAGTGTGTACAAATACCTTATATCTAAGCACACAATACTTGAACTTTTCCAAAGCATACACCACCGCCATTAATTCTTTCTCCATGGTGGTGTAATTTAGTTGTTTACCCATGATGCTTTGACTTACGTAGTGGATGTAACATGGATGTTTTTTATCATCCAACTGTGTAAGCATAGCTCCTAAGGCATAGTTAGATGCATTCATCATGATATGGAATGGTTTAAACCAGTTAAGTGCTTGTAGAATTGGAGTCTCTATAAGCTTTTGTTTGAGGCTTTGGAATGCATTTTCACATTCCTTAGTCCAAATGAAGGAAGCATCTTTATTTGTCAACTCCACCAATGGTTTTGCGATCTTAGAGAAATTCTCTATAAATCACTAGTAGTAACCAGTGTGTTGAAGGAATGACCAAACATCTTTGACAGTTTTTGGTTGGTAAGTGATTTCTTGGATGATCCTTATCTTTTCAGGATCTACCTCAATCCCTTTTTTTGAAATTCAATGCCCTAATACAATGCCCTCCTAGACCATGAGATAGCTCTTTTTCCAATTGAGCCACAGATTTGTTTCCATACATATTTTTAGTACTTGCTCAAGGTGGTCCAAAGCTTGCTCAAATGTAGCATCATAAGTGGAGAAGTCATCCATGAAGACTTTCACTCTACTACCTATTTATTGCTAAAAGATACTTAAGACTAGGCATTGAAAAGTGGTAGGGTCATTGCATAGACCAAAAGGTATCTTATGATATGTAAAGTTTCCCTAAGGACTTATGAATGTTTTTTTTTGGCCTGATTTTCTAGTGCAATCTAGATTTGGTTATAGTGATTATAACTATATAGAAAACTATAATAGCAATGCCTAGATATGGTGTCCAACACTTGATCAATGAATAACAATGTAAAATGATCTTTGAATGTTGCCATGTTTAACAACTTGAAGTTGATATGAACCCACCATTTACCATCTCTCTTTAGTACTATGATGAGTGGATTTATCCATTTGGTATTTGCAATAAGGTAGATGAACCATGCCTTGAGGAGTTGCTCAATCTTTTCTTTGATCATTTGCTTTAATTTTGGGTTTAACCATTGTTATGGTTGCCTCATTGGCTTCATGAATAGATCAATGTAAATGGAATGTTGGCATATCCATGGATCAATTCTAGTGAGTTTATGATATGACTAGGCAAAGGCTGTTGGCCATTTGTTGACCACCTTCAATAGTTTTGCTTTTTGCTTAGGAACAAGTTTGGCATTGAGTATAACAAACTTTTCATTTTTTAAGAATGCATATGCTAGTCTACTAGGGAGAGTTTTCAACTCCAGGGTTTTTTTTTTAAATTCTTAGGGATCTTCAACTCTCCCCAATTGGTATCATCATTTTCATCATTAGAGAGTTGGTGATGAACTTGCTCTAGTTTATCCATGCCTACGACATAGGCACATGTTAGGCTCTTAGTAGGTTCCATGCACATTGTGTTATTGTTAAAATTAATGGCTAGCCACTAGGTGCTCTCTTTTTTTATGGTTATTACGTACAGACACCGTTGAATATTTTCCTCATATGTGCACTACTTGCATGTGAAAATAGATGCTTGTTTCACGAACCAGAGTTTTTACATACAGTTGCATCTTATATTGTTGTAGGTGATGCATGGAACCTGTCTCTTATTGATCTTTTCAAATGAATTTTCCTTTGATATCTCTAAGGAAAGATCTTTGATGCCCATTCTTGCATCAATAGTGCTTAACCATGTCCTTTCCATAATGATTGGGAAGTCCTTCTTATAGTTCTCAACCTTGATTACTAGGAAATAGGTAGGATAAGACCACCCATAGATAGTGGTCATAATGTCTTTTATTGATCCCAATAAAATAGTGATGGATTGGTCTCCCAATTTTAATATGATATTACTCTTCTTAAGAGGTGGTAGGTTCCAAGCAGCATACATCTCATGAGATATCAAGTTCACACTAAAATTGAAATCAAGAAGAGATTTACATGGTTTATTCCTAGAAATTTGTAAATAGATAAGGGGACTCCCAAAATTAGCTAATTTCCTAGGAAGGTTGCTAGCCTAAATCTAATTAGATACAACATGGCTGAGCATAACAATATGGATTTTGGATGGCATTGGGTTTGAAAGGGACCCAATGGAATGGTTTGCAAAGGATGAAGCAAGAGTAGGGTGACTAGTTTCTTGAGTCTGTGAGTGCTTAGCAGGGCTATTAGTTTGAAAGAATGATCTTTTATGAGCATGAGATTCTAAACCCATTGGTTGATGAACCAGTTGTAGATTAATAACCTTGGTAGCATTGCATTGTTGTGGCTAGGCTAGAATATCACCCTGCATTGATGAAGTAGGTTGTGTTGAGAGTGGAGAAATAGGTGTAGAAAAAGGGGAAGGATAAGGATAAAATGTTGCATCCCTCCTAGAATGTGGAGAATGAACTTTGTAGTATTCAGGAGTGAAACACCACAAAATTTTGAGCTTAGTACTCCTCCAACAAGAATCAAGTTAAGTCATGATGCTCCCCACCATGAATGAAGCTTGAAGGCCTCACAGGCAGCTTCAAACGGAGTTGAACCGAGTAAGAAATGGTTCCTCAGGACCCACAAAAGACTACGGAGACATCCGGAATCAAACCTGCCATTTTTAGCTCAAAATACTTGGTTTTACTATGTATGCAGCATGCACGCCTAGCGTATACGCCCAACGTGTGACTTTAAAGATTACCCGAAATAGGCACTCGAGAGCAAGATTGTCAAAAGGCGTTAACTCTCAGAGACAGAGCAATTGTCACACGCCGAGCATGTACATCCTGTACACCCAGCGTGTACATCTAGAGTGTATGCCCAGCATGTACGCTTGGCTTGTACGCCTAGCATGTAAGCTCAGCGTGCACCATCCAGCGTGCAGCACAACGTACATCAGTAGAAGACATCAGCAAAGCCATGTCAGATCAAGTCCAGGAATATTTGCAAGCAACAATCTCGTGACATCCGAGCCTAAATCTGAAGGCCGAATTGGATACTTCTTGTTGTAACAGTAGTTTGTAAAAATAAATTCTTTTGTTTTAGTCAAGTCTGTACGCTGAATTCACACGCCAGCGTATACACGCTGGCGTGCAATAGCACATGTTGGCATGCAGCATGCTGCACACTTGTAAAGTTTCATTCTTTGCACCCAGGAAACTCAGCCATTTTTCACCTGATCTGGAATTCCAGCATCCGATGGCCAATCATCCCACCTCAGATCTGAATTTAATGCCCAAACTTGTATAAAAACCCTGATTTTTGACCAAATCAGGGTTCAAAAATTAGAGGAAATCTTGGCAAGAATCTAGGCAATCCACACTGAGAACATTCACGACATCCACCCTATACGCTAGACTTGGACCCTGCATGCTGAGCATATAGCCTCTATGCTGTGCCTGCAGTCTAAACCAGCATGCTATCACACCCCTACATTCACTGAGGCTCTTCATCCGCCTTGTGTCAGATCCACAACTATGTCTAGACTGGTGCATTGTAATTTTTATTATCCAATAGTATTGCTGCATTTTCAGCCAATATTTGTTATAGTTTTTGTTTGCATTTTTTATCTCTCGTTTACATTCACGCGCATTGATTTACATTTTTCATACTGTTTACGTATAACCCGGCATATCGTGCATTGGCATATGTTCGGGGAAATCCTTGTCTGATCCGCGTGTGGACCACCCAAGGTACTCTACCTTGGTCAGTTCTAGCTCACCCTCAAGCGAAGGTAAGGTCTTCTGTGTTTGTTCGTAAATCTCTCAGCGTATATTTCATTCCAACCACCGATGATTTCAGATAGTACAGAAATTGGCACTAGAAGGAGGGCTTGAAACTTTCTAAATCTAACTTGATCTCACACACTTGCTCCTTGTACTGCCGATCTACTACTGGGCACCCTCAGACTCAGCAATTTCAAACCCCCAAAATTAGTACCCCGTTCTGCAACATTCTCAGCGTCTACATGTTGCAACACTCCTAGCGTCTACACGCTACAAACATCTAACCTGCATGCTGTAGACTGTGTCTACACACTGTCCTGTAAACCTGTACGCTTGTCATCCTATTTGTACATTGACAGTTGCAGGCTGCATGCTGTGACCTCGATTTACGCTCTGTGACCAGTTTCAGTATGCTAGTCTCTGAAGTCTATACGCTGGGACCCAATCCACACGTTGTGCCCAACAGGTCGCATTCTGTTAATTTAGGTGTACGCTGATAAGCACACCCATTTCATACTTGGCCAAGTCCTTACCTGTACACCCTGACATTGCATCCTTTCCATCGAGTTACATTTTCAACCCTTTCACCATGAATACCGCCAACACCAATGTCTCAACCAAGTCCATTTCGAATACCGTGGGCCCCACGACGATGCCAATGCCCGTTATGCAACCCATAAGGGCCCACGGTGAGGTTAATCCCTACGGAGAACCCCGTCGATCTCTCCGACTACAGGGGAAGAATCCATCATTCAACGTTATCACACAGGAACAATATAATTTCATATGCATAAAAATCCAAGCCAGCCTAATAGTAGATCAAACTGAAATGGAGGTCAAGAGACAATATGAACTATTTCATAGGGGAGGACATGAGTTCATCCCTTCCCCATATGACATCATCCCTCTCCCTGAGCACTACTCCGAACTTATCTCACAGCTCCTCCTAGCTAGGAATCAGTCTTTAGACCAATCTATGGAAAATCCTCAATTGGAAGAGGAGGATGACTTTGCCGCTCAGTCCGACCACGAAGATTCATACCATACCCTCAGCCCACAAACTTACGTGAACCCGTTGTTTCACCCATTCACGGGAGAAACTACGTCCCTCCAGTCACTTAGAACCACTCAAGCACCTGTGCCTCAACAAGAAGCCTCTACTGTCATTGCCACTCTCCCCACGACTGATAACCAATTCAACATACCCATCGCCACTATTCCTCTAGTCACCAAATTACCCCCCCTCTTGCAAATACAACCCCAACAACAATCCCCTCAAAATAATGTAGGAGTAACCTTCCCACCCTGAGTGATCGGGATGCCATATGTGATACCAGCTTCTACATTCGTACACTATATACCACGGATCCAAACTCAAGGAGCTCCCTTCACCATTTCAACTCAACAAGTTCAGGGTGTTCCTACAAAAAACGTGACTGGATAATGGGTTGGGATTGGTACAAAAGCACATCAACCCCATAATTACAATGTATCACCTCCTACAATTCCACCCATAAACATCCCTCAAGTATAGCAACAACAACTACAACAACCCTTTTCTTACAATATGCCACGCTTAGCAGCATCTACTATGAATGTTCCACAAGCCCAACCTCCAATCACTCAACTTTCCTCTCTCTCGCCCGCCATCCAACAATCTAACTTGTATATTATCCCACATAATCAATCTGCCGTCTCACCTAGTGCCCAAGAATGGGCTGACACTAAAAAACTCATGCAAGAGCTAACTGACGAGGTCAAGCGCCTCAAAACCACCACCGACGAAGAGCTTAAGATAGTGGATTTCTATCAAGATGACCCTATCAGCTCTTCAGTTCCACCTCTAACGTTACCTAAGGATGTTTCCTTACCTATGTTGACTAAATACAACGGGGAGATAGATCCCAATGCCCATCTCATAACGTTTAGATTAGAATGTGCGTTACTTCAGGTGTGGCCACATGCCATCATGCAGGTGTTCCCCATGTCCCTCACAGGGAGAGTGCTTGACTGGTATCGGGCTTTGCCCCGAAACTCCGTATCTTCTTTGGAAGATCTACTACACCAGTTTGTCACTAGGTTCAAGTATAACTTGAAGCCTAAAGCAACACTTGACAGCCTAATACAAGTCAAGCAAGCACCACTTGAACCTGTTCAAAAATTTATTCAACAGTGGAGTGCTGCCCTCAATGAACTACATGAACCGATCCTAGAGACTTATCTCCTCACTATTTTAAAGGGGGCCGTGAATGATTTCATGAAGTCCAAGCTATACTACCTTAACGCACACATGCTTAGTCAAGCATTCATACAAATAAAGAACATAGAAGGGGCAGCCCAAAATAGCCATGACCCTGCCTATTCAGCCTTTAAAAACTGACACAATAAGAAAGACAAAGAAAAGGCTAAGGCAACAATAGCAATAGTAGCGAAAACACGACAAATGAGTACGGGACAATAGGGTAAATTGCCTACTACCCCTACTAACTATGCTAGACCTCCTCCCGCTACTGCACCCGAACCATCCACATCACAAAATCCTACACCAGGTCATGCGAGAAACTTCGAGAGGAGAGACCCCTCTAAATACACACCATTGCCCATGAAACCCTCACAATTATTTGACCAACTCTTGAAGGCCGGGCTAATGAAACATAAAAAATTATCCCCAGAAGCAATCCAAAGGTATGATCGATTCTGTCAGTTGGTCGAGAACCCAAGCTTGGCAACACCCGATGAGCCTCCAGTTCCAAGAGGGTTTAGAATAGACCGCTTTTGTGATTATCATCAATGCAATGGGCATGGCACTGATTATTGCTTCACCCTGAAACAAGATATCCAATGGATGATCGATGGAGGTGAGATTACTTTCGATGAAGCCAACCTGATCAAGTCAGAAAACTAGGCTATGGGCATATTATATAAGGACCCTCTAAATACTAAGGAGGCTCCATACGTAATTAACACCATCTACCTAGACAACAAACAAGAAGCATCTAGAATTAACATCGTTTACTCAGATAATGAACAGAAAATACCTATGAGACCCTTTGTAGTTCGTATTCCTCCTACTGCACAAACTCCCGCACCTCAATCATCATACTCTCCATGTAATCCGCCCACCCCACAAAGACCCTATGTCATCCGGATACCCCCCGTGGTGGCAGCCTCTACCATACCACCAAAACCATACATGGTGCGTGTACCTCCTGTTGCTATAAACATGCAACCTCCTACCCAGCCTGCACCCTACGTAGTCCAAATGCCACCTGCAGTCGCAACTACAGAGGAACAACCATCAACTAGACCAACTCCACATGTTTTCAGGATACCCAAACATCCTGATAACCACCAACCTTCCTCCCTTCAAACACACAATAAACCAACCCCGTATGTTGTTAGAGTGCCTAGGCAGCCTGACACTCAACCCCCATCAACTGTCCAATCGCAACCTTGGCCTATTCCATACATCATACAGGTTAAAGCAACCGGATATTTAGAAACCAAAAGTTCCCCCTCGCCACATGCGGGAACGCCTAGTAGACAGGCTCACACGAGAACGACTGGAGAAAGAACATCAACAGCTTGCCTTGGAACCCCCTAAGCCTACTCCATTGAGTGCAATACCCATGGCTTCACCTGCTAACGAACTGAACGCTAAGGGGGAATCATCGGGAATGAATGATACATCCAAATCAACAGTTACGGAAGAAAACGCCAAACCAGCTACACATGAGATAAAACTGTTGGGCCCAATGGACCAAGTAACCATTAACAAAAATACCCCTAACAGTAAAGATTTAGCAACAGATTTAACATAGGTCACGCAGGCACTTAAATAGAAAAATACCTCGCTAAGCCTATATGACTTGATATTAACTTCTCAAACTCATCGTGAGGCCCTAGTACACATGTTAACATCAATCCTAGTAAGCGAAAAATTACTCGCAGATGAGCCTTCCATACATGTGGTCATGTCCAAACAACAAAGACTCAAACCCAAATCATTAAGCTTTTACCCCGAAAATATTAAGATCGACGAGAGAATTGGAGACATCACCCATGCACCTATGTTCATAACGATACAAGTAGATCAATTAAAAATACATTGGGTGCATGTAGATGATGGTGCTACCACAAACGTAATATCCTACCTCGTCATCGAACAATTAGGGCTCACACAACTAATTAAACCAACTTCCACCACATGCTTAAAATCGTTTAGTGGATCACGTGTAGTAGTAAAAGGTACTATAAGTTTGGACTTTATAGTAGGGGATCGATTCCCCACATCAGCTAACTTCGTTATCATCGACGAAATGCCAAGGTTCAATTTAATATTAGGAAGACCCTGGCTGGCCCAACTCGAAGCAGTCTCTTCTCCTATACACCAAGAGATCCACCTGCCTTACGAAGGTGGTGAAATCATCATACACGGGGAGGCTACTACACCTAGCATTTTGTCGCATACAGATATAGACCAAGGCTCGGAGGTTAAGTTTGAAGAGCCTAAACCGGATGACACAAACGAAAAAAAAAGTTGCACACAACTAGTAAACAATGATCCATTATACATAAACAAAACTTTACCCAACATAGAAACACCTAGACCTAAAACTGTACCTACACCGCATAACCTAGAAACTACAACAGACATCGAAACTACAGAACATACAGAAACACTAGAAGACACTGACATAGAGCATATCCCATCAGACGTCCCTTGGGCTGAATTGCCATTCAACGTAATCAATGAAGGGGATGCTAAATAGAAAATCACACCTATTAATATCACTCCTAACGGTAAATTCAAAAAAATCAAAAAATTACTAAACCGTTAAACTACATTCTTCATCCAAAATGATGTTAAACTACCACATGTCCGCAACAACATAAAACTAGCCACGGTCAGAAATGGCTTGTTTACCAAGGAACTCACCAGTGTCACTCGGAACTTCTCTTGTTTACATGGGGCCCGAAATGGCTTTAAACTAGAATATCAAGACTACAGTCCGTCATGACTTTAAATGGACACATATGTGCCCATGGACCGAAATGGCCTTAAACTAGAGCATTTTTCTTATATTTCTTTTTTCTCAATTTAAGTTTATAGTTCATGTTGCCCTATTGCGTTGTTACGTTATCAGCCGTAGTTTCTTCATATTCCCCTACCTCTGTTCCTACTTCGCACATTACATTTAAGCAACAAAATGAACAAAAACATTTTACATTGCTACATCACATTTACATTCAAGCCCAAAAGATTTTCACTTTAAATTTGCACTTACCAGTATTCAAATAAAATTCAAGCAAAAAATGAATGAATAGAAAATTCAATTAAAAAAATAGAAAAAAAGTATAAATGTATCAACATCAAATTACAACTTAGTGCAATGTCCTCACACGATACATAGATCGCATGCATAATTATTTTAACAAAAAAACAAGAAATATATACTCATATACAAATAGACAATTACAGCAGTTAACCGATCCCATCCATTAGTTCATATACAATCCAAACCAAAATATTCTGCCTGCAGCTCATATAAAACATAAGCGATCCTAAGACCAAATTTAAAGCTAAGTATCAGGGTTGGGAGGGGTGTTCCCCTCAGACTCCCCGGCCCCATACGTCCCTGCTCCACTGGGGCCACCCTCTTAACCATCGCCATCGCCCTGATCCTACAAAAAGGTAAAAGAAAATGATTAATACAAAAAGAAAAGAGAAGAATTCAAAAAAGTAATAAACAAAAATTCACAACTTGAAATTACTTACTGAAGAGGATCCTCCTAGACTGAATTCCAATCGATGAAGGATTTATTCTTCAGAAACGCTTGCCCAGTCAGTCCCATCAAGGCCCAGATCAACGTTGGCCAAAGCCTTCCCTTTGTCCACCGCAGACTAAGTGGGACATTTCAGAGGAAAATCCCCCATAGAAACGTCCCTAGAAGCCATGGTGATTACCCTCTTGGGTGATTCCATATCCATCACAGTATGCTTGGCAAATGCATCAAATGAAGAGCGCATGCCTAAATCCTCAACAAACATCTTGAGCTGATGCTTCTCTATAGATACCTCTTTTAACAACTTTTTATAATGATACTTATGGGTCTTCTCATCTTGACCCCATTTTCATACCTTAGAAGCGAAAGCCTTCCAATCTTGACATTTGAGGTTCAGTAAATCTATTTGCACTTTATGCTCTGCTAGCTCCTGAGTCAAAAATACTTGGTGATTCAATAAATTCCAATATCTCTCATAAGTAATTTCAGAAGTTCACCAAGAGCGATCACTTGTTAACCTTGCTGAGGCGAACTCATAGCACCACTTGAGATCATCTCGCTCTGCTGATAGCTTGGAAATCTCTTTTTCTCCTGCTTGAATTTGCACCCATAGCTTCTCGATAGAACACCTACATGTCCAAAGAGACTTGGCGTTTTGCACAACGCAGTCTGCCACTTCATCATAAATTTTTCGAGGCACTTGCTCAATTTTTGGGTGTAGTGCAGGTAAACTATCAATACCAGTGGTCTCAGCTGAATCCCATTTCAGTTTAGCCCCTACTCATATGAGGAGAACATACATTAGACATTGGACAGTAGCAATGAAAAGAAAAAAAAACAAAAACCAAAGGATACGAAATACTTAAGATATACGTACCTATTCCAGGGTGAGCTTGCTTGATACGATCAACCACTTCATCAACGACACCAGTTATAAAGTCCATTTTACTTGGCATTTCGATCCAAGTAAAGGGTTCATGTATAGGAGACGGGTTAACTTCGGTGGTCGTTTCCGTGGAGGCCTTCATCATAGGGACTTCTAAACAAATGTTAGGAAGCGTCCTGGCCTCAACATTTTCACGTAGTAGTAGTAAAAGCATGAGATAAAAATTTAGAATGATGTAAAGCACAATTCCAAAGGCACCGGCCATAATAAGGAGAACATACCGGAATCTTTGTCCTCTTTCAGATTCGGAGGATCACCAAGGTCTAGTCTCCCTTCGAAGAAACCATCGAACATCTCATCAACTCCATCCTAATCATCGATGTTACCCTTTTTCGTTGTATCTCCCTCCCAATCTTCCATTCCTCCCATCTCATCCCTGCCTGCCTTTTCCTCCTCGTTTAAGTTCATTGAGGCCTTTTCCTCCTTGATGATTGGTTCTAATCTCTCTTTTCTTACTCTAGAAGTTAACTCTAATGGCATTCATAGGTTCAACATCAGATATGGTATAAACCACTGGAAAATAAAGTGAAAATAATAATGATGACAATGGAACAAGGACAAATCAGTGAATCAAGCTTACCTTGTATAGGCATCTTAAACCGTATATGTTTCATCCTTGGTTCATCTGCAGTTAGAGCAACCTCTTTAGGACATTCACGCTTTTGAACTTTCGCCTTTCCTTTTCTGATCATTTCCTGGATAACTCGATCGGCTCTCCTAGTAGTGTAGGGCACATTATCTGGTTCCAACCCTACGCTGTCATGCGTGTGAATTGACTGACCAGATGACCCCTTCGTCATGACAGAAATCGACTCGTCAATCCCCTCAGGAGCATCTTGAGATTTAGCCACCTCCAATAAGTGGCGAATCCATGGGCAAGATAGTTGGTGGTGATCCCTTAACACATACTTGTTATGCATGCAAACAACTAGAAATTCAGCTAGCTGGTGCAAGTAACAAGCAAAGAATGCAAAAGTGAAATGGGATTTTGTCTCAATGTTTGAATGTAGCCTCACTATCTCCCCATGGAAACCTGAAAGTAGAAACTGGGCCCAGTTATAGCATATCACAGTCTCTAAAATGGTGCGCATGATGCACACAATTTCTACCCCAAAACTTTTCACTTGAGACAGAGATTTGGGAAACACCCGTGCCCTAAACAAAGGATATAACTCATTAACTTCTTCCACTTTTGATTTCCCCTACATAGGAAACCCCTTAGAGCCCTTAAGGACACCCAACCAGTTCTCCAATTCACGAACCACATGGATTTCCCTCTGCATCCTATCTAAAATCACCTTAGTCCCAGCTGCTGGTACATCAAAGAAGTCTAAAAAGAACTCCTTCGATAGATGGAAAACCACTTTGATACCCTTGATGCTAGTGTTATAGTAGGTGATAGACTCATCGAAATAATCAACGATTCCAATCATCTCCATCATAGAAACATCAAGGCTTAGGGCAGTAAACAAATCCATGAGGCCCGCATCACTCAAACGACTGATGATATGTGGTGGTGCCTTCGTACGTAACCATCGCTGTGCATCACTGACTTTCCCGAATTTCATAGACAAAGTGCTCTTAGTCTGCCCCATTGTGATAGTGGCTCCACCAGACGGGGCATCCATTGTACACACAAGTAACCCCAGGAAGTCAACATAACCAATGATGTAGCAAAACAAGCAAACTGAGGTGTCAAAAATACCATTACTCACCGTCAGTCAATGGATTCAGATCGCTAGGAGCCAAATCAGCATCACATGGGAAAACTGGCCCATTATGAGACTAATCCCCATGCAACCACCCCCTAGCCTCGCATTGTGCAAGTGCCCTCGGGTATCGTTTGTGGAAATGAACGATGTCACCCTTAGTCTAGGCCAACACGACATCACGAAGAGTGGGGCCCTCCATGAAGGCCTCCAAGGTGGTATGAGCCAAAGCGAGCCCATCATCGCCTACGCACATCCCTTCCTTTTGAATTGAGGCCTGCAAAGAGACGGCGGTCAAAATATAAACCACTACTAAGTAGCGAGGCAAAAGGTGGAAAATTGAACAAACTTACCTTCCTACTTGGTACACTGTTCCAGGAGGGTTCTGGAACAAAGTATGCACACGAGCAGCTAGGAAAAAGGTGTTATTGATGTGGTGAGATCCATGAGGCAATAAATCCCACACACGCAATAATGGATGGCTAGATCTGGGTCCCCCAAAGGGACCATTCTCAATTGTCAGTGGTCCCTCATCAATGTCCACCACGAAATCCACAACGCCATTTGAAGACCCTGGTAACATGGTCTCGAGCACGCTCAATGCTAATTGTTCACTTAAATGCGACCATACTACCATGTTGAATTTGTCTAAGATGAAGGCAAGGAATTCACAGGCCCCTTCTTTGAACCATACTCCATTGAAATCAATTGTCATATCAGGAACTGGCTCGTCAAAACCAATCGGACCAAACCACGTCAGAACTCTAACAAGCTTGACCACCAAGAGGAAAGGTTTTGGATCCCTGCAAGTATTCAAGAAATAGGGTGAATAAGCAACGTAAAAATAAATTTCTACACTAGGGAGCCAACACTTAGAAAAATTTCAGCATCAAACTTAGCGTGCACGCTGCATGCTGGAAAACTCAGCGTGCACGTCGCACACTGGAAAACACAGCGTGCAGACCTTGCATGCTACACGCTGGAGCGTGATCACACTAACCATATATGTATGCTACGCAATGAGAAAATTGACAGGAACAGTAGGAAAAAAACACAAATTTCAATGGAGGGTTAGAGCCTACCTGCATGTCGACCGTAACCATGAGGGAATCCTGGGTCTAGGTAGAAACTGGAGCATCGCCTCGCTCTCTTCGGCGAAGGTCAAGCTAGGATCCTTCCTCCCCTAGCCTTCTACTTGCTTGCCCTTGTTCATCATGGCATTCACGCTAAACCCTGTACGTTGGGGTTTTGTCCTTGCATGCCGTGAACCCAGTACGTTAGGGTTTTTTCCCTACACGCCGCGAACCCTGTATGCTGGGGTTTTGTCCCTGCACGTTGAGCCGAATCTCGCACACTGGGGTTTGGAGCTGCACGCTAGATGTCCTCTGACGACTCGCCGCACCCTGATCTATGTCACCCTAGTCACCTTGGTATACGCTACCTTCGGTATACACTGCCTTCAGTATACGCTACCCTTGGTGTACGCTGCGCTCAGTTCACGCTGGTCTCAGGTTCACGCTGGGATTTCGCTGCGTTCACGTTTGAATTTGACTGTGGCTATCTTGCGGTTCACGCTACCTCCAATTTATATCCTTTGCATTAAACACGCCGAGGGTGCCTTGAAATAATTTATTTAATTAATTTAAAAATTAACCAAAATACAAAGAATGTGTAAATACATAAGAAAAATGCAGAAACAATGATAATGAACAGAATAAAAACAAAATAATGATATACTGGGATGAACACTACCCATATGCAATATTCTCTTGCAAAGCAAATATGGTTGCCCACACTAAACATTTTAGTGTGAACTTCTTATTCGGCAGTTTCACACTCGATAACTATTCCAAATCGTACAATCAACTAGACATCATGAACGAACAAGCACCACGGCTCGGTAAGGCCCTAAACTGCCGCAAATGGCCCGGTAAGGCCTTAAACTGCCATGATCAGTACATTAGTGACAGGTACAGCCCAGTAAGGCCCTAAACTACCAGGTGACCGGATACGACGATAAGTTACCATCGTATACCTTAGTCCAGTTTAGATGCATAAATGCATAGATTACTTGCATTCGAAGATAACCAACCACCTGATCGACGCTACTCACTGTTTGTTGACAGGAGCAAACATCATGGACAACAAACAATTATTCTTACCACTGTCTATCAATGGACTGCATGGAACGATTACCTGTGAAATCAACATGGAGGCTATTGATTTAGGCTCAATGACAAATGACACTTTTGTGGCATCATCTCAATGAATGCTAGATGTTTTTGAAATGATGACCAAGACTCTAGACCTAGAAACTGATAGCATCACCGAAGACCTCTTAGTTGAAGTCCCCATTACCGTCCCAGATGGCGAAGTTAAAATCTTGAAATTAAGTACATTGTTAAGCCCACAATTGGTTAATGACATAACACAAGTGCTTAAGAACAACATAAAAGCATTCGCTTGGTCTTACACTGACATGCCTGGGTTAGACCCTCGAATAGTCCAACACAACATTATACTCGACCCAAAATTAAGACCAGTGAAACAAAAAGCATGTAAAGTTAAACTCGAGGTAGCATTGGTAGTCCATAATGAAGTCACCAAACTTTATCAAGCTGGTTTGATTTAGGCTGTTGACTATGTTGACTGGGTATCAAACATGGTCATTGTCCCAAAGAAGAATGAAAGTATTCGCCTATGCATTGACTTCTGGGACCTCAACATTGCGACCATAAAAGATGATTTCCCCCTACCTAGCATTGATCAGCTAGTTGACTTGACCGCTGGACATGCCTTATTATCTTTTATGGATGGCTTTTCAGGATATAACCAAATTCGGATTAACCCTGAGCATCAACTTAGGAGGACCTTTATGACACCATGGGGTACTTTTTGCTACATAATGATGCCATTCGGTCTCAAGAATGCTGGTGCTACATACCAAAGAGCGATGACATTTATCTTTAGTGATTATATCTTCAACTCGCTCAATGACTATGTATATGATATCGTGGCTAAATCAAAAACATCAGAACAACACGTACAAGATCTTGACTTGGTACTAAAACGTTTTTTAAAATATGAGTTGAGACTTAACCCAAAGAAATGTGTCTTTGGAGTTAAGATAGGAAAAATGCTCGGATTCATAGCCTTGGAAGCAGAGATACGAGTAGACCCCGATAAAGTTAAGGTTATAACAAACTTAAAACCACCTATCAACCTTACTGAACTTTGCGGGCTACAAGGTAGATTACAGTTCATCAGGCATTTCATAGAAAAGCTGACAGATAAGTTGAAACCTATGAACCACTTATTACGTAAGAATGTCCGTTTTGAATGGACTTCATAGTGCTATGAAGCATTTGAAAACATTAAAACAACACTTGTTCAACTACCCATAGTTTATCCACCTTGAAATGATAAACCGTTCTACATCTACCTTGCCACTTCGGACTCATCAATTGCATCCATGCTTTGCCAAAAACGAGATGATGGAACTGAAGTCCCTATTTATTACTTAAGTCATGCATTAGTAGCCCATGAAAAGAAGTACAACAAGGTGGAAAGGTCATGCTTAGCCCTTGTCTTTTCCTTAAAGAAATGGTGACATTACCTCTTCCATAACCAAGTCAATATAATCTGCAAGGATAATGTACTCAGAGCCATCATAGGAAACATTTATGAGTTGAGTAGAATAGCTCGCTGGAAAGCCATGATAGCTGAGTCTGACCTACACTACATAGCACAATCATCAGTTAAAGGTCAAGCCATAACAAATGAAATGACTACATCATGAATGCATGATCGAGCAACGATAGAGCCAGAGTTCCCGGATGAAAATGTGAGCGCAATAGTCACGCTACCCGATGACTATGATGTCATTCTGAACTTTGATGGAGCATCCGCCTCTCGAGGGGGAAGTGCTACCGCCATCATCACCTATCCCTCTGGGGAGATTCGATCCTTTGCTTAGCGTTTTGACTTCCATTGTACCAACAACATAGCAGAGTACAAAGGTCTCCTTAGAGGTCTCATGGTAGCACTAACTTCGGGCATCACACGACTGGTAGTCAGAGGTGATTCACAATTAGTTCTAAATTAGGTCACAGTCGTTTATGCGTGCAAAGCACAACACTTGCAACCATACTGTGATTTGACTAAGCACTTACTGAAGCGGTTCGAAAATATAGACGTGCAACATGTTTCCAGGAATGATAACACCATCGCAGATGCACTTGTAACGTTAGCTCTAAACATATTGCCAAACATGTTCCACACATTGCCTAGCTCTATAATCAGTTGTACTAAACCCATAACCAAGAATCCCAATGAACTACCGATTGCATCCATTAGTACAATATAGGCCATAGAATGGTACGACAACATAAAAGAATACCTTTTACACGGTGAACCACCTCAAGATCTAACAAATGTACAAAAGGACGTAGTACAAAAATGTTCTCGACAGTATACATTAGTGGGTGACACATTGTGTCGTAGATCCTACGAAGGTATCCTGTTAAGATGCGTTAGTAGCACGGATGGCCAGACCATCATGGAGAAAGTACACAAAGGACTCTACGGAGGGCACATAGCGCCCAAAGCAATGGTAACCAAAATAAGGCGTTTGGGTTATTATTGGCTGCACATGAAGTACGATTGTTTCTCCAGGGCCAAAACATGCAGTATCTATCAAAAACATAGCAATCTGATACATGTTCCACCAAATGAGCTGCATACAGCGCAAATCACCTGGCCTTTCCAGAAATGAGGGTTAGACATTATTAGACCGATAACTCCCCCATCTTCTGTAGGACATAGCTTTATCATAATCGCGACAGAATATTTCACAAGATGGGTAGAAGCTATTCCCCTTAGAAAGAACACATCCAAACACATATGCAACTTCATTCTAGAAAAAATTGTGACCCATTTTGGCATTTCGATGACCGTCATCACTGATAACGGGCCGCACTTCAGCAGTGCTGAAACTAGAACTTTCTGTGAAAGTCTAGGGATAAAACATTCATTTTCATCCCCATACTACCCTCAGAGCAATGGACAAGCCGAAGCTACAAATAAAATCATCATCTCAGTACTAAAGAAGATGCTTACACAGAGCAAAATAAAATGGCATGAACAGCTAGTATACGCACTATGGGCCTATCGCACTATGCATCGTACTTCCACAGGTAAAACACCATATAGTCTTGTTTATGGTTCAGAAGCTGTTTTACCTTTGGAGTTGCAGGTACCATCCTTAAGGATTACGCTCTCTGGACTCCTTGATGAAGATCAAAACAATGACTTGCGCATTGTTGACTTGGACTCGGTGGAGGAGGAACGCACACATGCACTCAATCAGCTTGAATGGTACCAATAGTAGCAACGACAGTGCCATCGGCATGATATCCATAAATGCCTGATCAAGGAAGGTGACCTTGTACTCAAAGCCATTCGGGAACTCTCGGCCAAATTCTCAGCCAATTGGGAAGGACCCTACTTGGTCACCAAAGCATTCAACAATGGAGCATTTAAACTAACTGACATGAATGGTAATGAACTCGCACATCCGACGAACCACTTGTACTTGAAACCGTTCTACGTTTGAACATGAACTCAGGTATGTGATCGTCCTGGAATCATGACGGTAAACTGATACCACAACTCGTCCTGGAATCATGATGGTAAACTGATACCACAGCTTGTCCTGGAATTACGATGATAAACTGGCACCACAGTTCATCTGCAATGACGATAAACTAGCACTCGTCCACAATTTTGTTCGCCAGAGTCCGCTAAGACTATAAACTGGTTTGTGTCTTCACAGTTTGCCAAGACTATAAACTAACAGTGTACCATCCGCTACGATGATAAACTGGTACTGTCCAACGGGTTATGACGTAAAACTAACCCACGATAGTCCGTTATGACTATAAACTAGCAGCTTCATCTCTGGTCTCCTGATCTATAGCTGCATTCAGATTTCATTAGAGCCGCTACCGCACTCATCACTAGCTGATCTTAATAACATTGTTGCCATCCGCACTCAGTGCCTAAAATCTCATTCGGTGCCTTTGTTCCATCAATTGCTGGTCAAGTCTAATCTTACTCACTCACTCATGGTTTTCTTGTCTTCTTGGAGTTGTGTTTGCAGGATGACACTAAGAGGTGTTCGTATGAGAATGCACTTCGCCACAGAGGCAAAGTATCACATTGTGCCTAACACACATAACCAGGTTAATCAAGCCATTCACTAGTAAATTACCCATTACCTTTCCCATCTATTCCTCAACATACTCTACTCAGTCATACCCCAGACACACCCAAGGCATTCCAAAACATTGAGCATGCTGTTGCGCACTGTAATGCTTTTCAGCAGTTGCAACACACAACGTGGCACTTGAGCACTGAGTACAAGATCAAAACAAAGATTTTTCAGCCAAAAAAAAAGAGCCTTGGCACTTGCCATACAAGCCCCAGGAAGGAAGACAACTGTCTTGGAAGCAAGTACTCATGTCTCAAACGCTCAAGTAACATCTCATTGCGTGGATGTGGCTCTCCACCAACAAGTTCCCTCTAACGCTAAACAGAGGCCCTGTTCCTCCAAAGAACGTAACACATCATCATTATGGCTTTGGTTATGCTAACAAGTCCTCTTAAACACTAAACAAGAGGCTTGTTCCACCAAAGAACATACACCTCATGTCTTGGTCCTGAGTCTACTAGACGATGGCTATTGACAAGGATCAACATGACCTGTACACACATTAGAACATCCCCCTTACTGTGCACAATTCCTTGATCAGTTCCCAATCTCCACAATTTCCATCTCCCCTATCTAGCTATGAACTTCATTTTTCAAATCCTATGTATTACTGAACACGGTGCAATGACATCTGGCCAAGTGTAAAAGGGCGATGTTTCTACCAAGTTGCTTGTGGTGTTTTGTACTTCTTTGTCGACACTTCTCGGGTTGATTCATCCAAGCGTCAACAAAGAGGGGCCAATGAAACACCACAAAATTTTGAGCTTAGTACTCCTCTGACAAGAATCAAGCAAAGTCATGATGCTCCCCACCATGAATGAAGCTTGAAGGCCTCATAGGCAGCTTCAAACGGAGTCGAATAGAGCAAGAAATAGTTCCTCGGGAGCCACAGAAGACTACGACGACATCTAGAATCAGACCTACCATTTTTAGCTCAAAATACTTGGTTTTACTGAGTATGAAGCGTGCACGCTCAGCGTGCGACTTGAAAGATTACCTGAAACAAGCACTTGAGAGCAAGATTGTCACAAGGCGTCAACTCTCAGAGACAGAGCAATTGTGACATGCCAAGCATGTACATCCTGTATGCCCAAAGTGTATGCCCAACGTGTACACCCGGCATGCACCATCCAACGTGCAGCACAGCGTACATTAGTAGAAGACATTAGCAGAGCCATGTCAGATCAAGTCCAAGAATATCTGCAAGCAGCACTCTCGTGACATCCGAGCCCAAATTTGAAGGCCGAATTGGATACTTCCTGTTGTAACAATAGTTTGTAAAAATAAATTCTTTTATTTTAGTTAAGTCTGTATGCTGAATTCACACGCCAGTGTGTACACGCCGGCGTGTAGCAACAGATGTTGGCATGCGGCACGTTGCACACTTGTAAAGTTTCATTCTTTGCACCCAGGCAACGCAGCCATTTGTCACCCAATCCAAAATTCCAGCATCCCATGGCCAATCATCTCACCTCAGATCTGAATTTATGTCCAAACTTGTATAAAAACCCTAATTTTTGACCAGATCAGGGTTCGGAAATTAGAGGAAATCTTGGCAAGAATCTAGGCAATCCACACTGACAACATTCACGAAATCCACCCTATACGCTGGACTTGGACCCTGCACGCTGAGCAAACAGCCTCTACGCTGTGCCTATAGTCTGAACTAGCATGCTGCATTCACCGGGGCTCTTCGTCTGCCTTGTGTCAGATCCACAACTACGTCTAGATCGGTGCATTGTAATTTTTATTATCCAATAGTATTGCTGCATTTTCAGCTAAGATTTGTTACAGTTTTTGTTCACATTTTTTTATCTCTCATTTACATTCATGTGTGCTAATTTATATTTTTCATACTATTTATGTATAACCCGGCAGATCGTGAGTTGGCATATGTTCAGGGAAATCCTTGTCTGATCCGCGTGCGGACCACCCAAGGTACTCTACCTTCGTCAGTTCCAGTTTGCCCTTAAGCAAAGGTAGGGTCTTTTGTGTCTGTCTTTAAATCTCTCGGCATATATTTCATTCTAGCCACCGACGATTTTAGACAGTACAAGGAGGATGGTAGTGATGTTGAAAAAGAGAAACATGACTAAAAGAGTCACATGGAGATAGGGGTTACTGAACATAATACCCATATGGATCTGGTTGCTTATAAGGGTACTACTACCTTGATGGTGGTACCCTCCATGAAAATGGTTGGTGCCACTATTGATATTGCTCATATAATTGTGATGGAGTTCCACTTTGATAATATTATTATTACTAATGGAACTACCTAGGATTTCCTTGAGGACAAATTAATCTTCCAAATGTTTACCTTTTTGCTAGTCATGGATTCAAGGCATACATCCCACACTCCTATAAGTGTGACATAATGGGGCAACATCCCTTAGGATGTTTGTATTGGTAGATGTCACACCCACCATCATCATCTGATTCAATTTTCGTAACTTCATTTACTATAGTGGCCTTTACCCCTTTGCTAGGCACATTCATCTTCTTTTCAACTTCTGTAGTTATGATCACTAATCTACTCTCTTGATTCTTCAGTGATTTCTAGAGAATTTTGGAATTTTTCATCCAAAAAATTTCACATTTTATTCACCTTGGTTGAAATTTCAAATAGATTTTTGGATTGACAAGGTATTCCTATTTACCAACTCATTAATTGGTGATTCCTCCTCAGTGTCACAAAATTAGACCTTCCTCTTTCTGATGGAAGGATCATTGTTGTATTCTTCTATACTTTTGCGTTTTCTCAATTCTCCTTCTTCTTTTGATACATGCTCAATTAGCCTTTGAATCTGATGGGCTCTAAGTTTGGATAGTCTCCCTTGGGCATAGATCCCAAAAATTCTTCTCATTTCTAATCTAAGTTCATCTATGATATGGTGAAGTTGTTCTTGCTAAGAATAACCATGGCCAGAGCATCAGTGTATGAGAGAATAGTATCTACCCATGGTGGTGTCTAAGCGTTCATGGTTTCCTTACTTCCATCCTTAGATCTGCCTTCTTAGATTAGACACTTTGAAGTAAATTTGATACTCATCATTAAATAGCTCTAGCATTGTACTCCACCTAGGATGGATTCTCACTCTAAGGACCAATACCAGCTTTTTGCTTCCTTGATGAGTCTCTTGGGAAATAGCTTTAATTTATGCCACTCATTTTTGATATTTTGTAAGGTATAGGCATTGTGAAAAGATTGAAGATGTGTTTATGGATTAAAATTATATCTTCCCTCAACTCCAGGAATATTGTTCATATCAAGTCATCTAATTTGACTATCTTTCACATGCTTGGTTGGAATTTTTATAGCCTCTACAATATTTAACATGCTTTGAGTTGCCAACAAAGGCTCATCATCATGATTATTTCAATGATGTCCTTTGCTACCCCTTCGATCATTGTGGGCGCAACAATCATCCTTATTATCCCACTATTCACATTCATCAAAATTATTCTTTTTGCAACATTTGTTAAAACCAGAAAAGGAGGAAAAAGATGTTGATGAAGAGGGCGAAGAGGGAGGAGGACTGCCAACATCATGATATCTTCCAACTCCTATGGCTGTCATGATCACATTTGTCAGTTTTCTTATCATCGTGACACTTGTCTTAGCCCCTCCCTTGACTTTAATTTTTACTTGAACTTGGATTATTGATAGTGGACTGTAGATTAAGGGCTACATCCCTATCACCAATAACAAGTGGAGAATTTTTATGTTGAGAACCCCTAGAGGAAGGATCCTTATTGCTATTTTGATTAAGCAAGAACAAGGAATTAGTGAACTATTTTCCTTTCATAAACTCATGGTGCGTCTCTTGGTGTCAATCTCTACTACATTATGTTTTAGTGGGATGGTAGTCTCGGTAGTCATAATCGTGCACAATGTACTTCTCTTAAAGATCTTGGATGCCTAACCTCCTAAGAGTTTGAAGCAGCATCCCAGGCATAGATCGACTAGGAGGCATGATAATGTGACCTTTCGTATCTCACCATTGCAATTGTTCATCTTGATGTAGGATGAAAGTGAAGTCAAGAACATACTCATTTGGATGAGTATACACCACCTTACATTTCTGAGGGACTAGTGGTGCAGTATCATCGCACGTATGAGAAGAAGACATTTTGAAATATAAATAAGATATCAATGTGCTTATGTGATTATATTTATTTTAAGAATGATTTTGACCTTAGGGTTTGTCCAACGATGCTAATGATGTATACTAAACCTAGATAGCACATGTTTCAAACAAAAAGAGTCCCTAGCAATGGTACCAATGAGTGGTCAAGGTACCCCTACACCCAACCATACGAATCACAAAGTGTTCATGCATGATTTGGGTGAATTCTATAAACTCTATGTCTTTTGGTACACTAATTTTCTAGGAAGTGAACTTTGCCCTAATAGTTATTCATTATCTACCCAATTATACTTATGATGCACAAAGGTATGGTTAAGTGTAATCGAGGCATCTGACTTTTATTATTTTATGTTTTATGTTATTGGTGATTGAAATAGAGAAATGAAGTAATTTAATAACTCATTTAGTTTAACTAATTAACTAATCTCTAACTAGTCCTAACATAAGAATTCGGTCCTACTTTCCATACACATCTTAAACCCATGTATCCACTACTAGGGTTACCAAGTGCTATGCTACTGGGTGAACCAAGCAATAATACTATTGGGATTACTAAGCAAATACGTGTTTACACTCAAAGCGATCATACTTATGTGTTTAATCTATTTAGCTTAATTTATTACCTAATCACTTGAAGTCTAATTTAGCTTAATTAATTTCATAATTAATGAAAATAATAAATGCATAAATGAATCATTAGTCTATTCCAAGTGCTACAAGGTTTGATCAAAAGGCTCATCTTTATTGTTGTTCACACTAGTGTGTTCAAGTACAATAGTACTCAAATAAAGATCCATACACTTTTTGACTCTTGTTATAGGCACTCAGAAAAATATTCTAACTCTCAAATGACAAAACTATAAGAGCTCTACTATAACTATTACTTGACCTCTCATAAACACAGCTGGTGAACGAGTATTTATAGATTTTATTGTAGTGCTATGTTGATGGAGTTCCATAGATGCAGTAAATGCTATGTCAACAAGGGAACACCATGTAGATAGGGCCACATTAATGGGGCCATGTTGATGAGGCCATGTCAATGGGGACCCTTTGACATGACACAATGACGATTCATCCCCTACCATAGCAAAAAATAAATATGATTAGATAATATCGATTTATGTAACAAAAATTGATGATATTTGATATGTAAAATAATAAAAAAAGTAAAAATGCTTTGTCTATACTATCTAAAATTAATCATTTTAGGGGGAGTATAATGAAAAAAGGAATTCCAAAAATCATGTTATCAACTTTCGTAATGAGTGGATGTTGTTAGCTGGCTATCCTTATATCATTCTAGGAAGTTTTTAAAATTTGTTAAAAAGTAAAGTTGAATTATTTCATGGGTTTATCACCTCCTTAGAGCAGCTCTTCACAACCTTCCTGGAGAGTTTCAAATAAAATATTAATAGGGATGACACATTGCATGAACTCTTTATCATCAAGTAGGCTTCTATAAAATCCATCTCTAAGTTCATCTCTTAATGGACCTCAACAATAATGATATTCATTAGAGGTAGATTCTAGACCTTGTACATTCCATATGACTTGAGGTTCACATCTAAACTTGAGTCTAATAGAGCTTTGTAAGATGGATTGCAAGTGATCTACAAGGAGCTTATGTGACTTTTGGGATTTGTTCTTTTTAGTGGTAGAGCATTAACTTTTATCCAAGTAGTTATAACATGTGTGTGTATGATAGTCTTTAATTTTTATTAAGAAGTAACAATGGTTGTATAAGATTAAGAGACATTGTTCTTTTAAGGAAGTCACATTATATGGACCTTGTGTTGGTTCTAATGGGCTAGTAAGTTTACTAGCTTTATTCATAGGTATGGGAATTATCCTAAGAAAATGGTGTTTCTAAGGATTATGCTCAAAGCTAATAATAGTATTGTCTACTTATATGTTCATAGTGCAAGTGGTGTTTTTCTATTAAGGTTATGATTATAATTATTCTTGCATTATTGGTAGTCGAATAGGTGGAAGAAAGATGTGAGAGAGCTAAGAAGGATGTGATAGATGATGAAAGGTATATAATAGTGATTTCATAGAAGGTGTTGCATGTTGATGGTATTCAAGAAAGTATTAGTAGTGAGTAGAGGCATAGCTAGTAGAACCATTAGGAGAAATAAATTGTTGGACATAGTATCCATAAGGATTTGACTATCAATAAGGGTAGTATTGTATTGGTGATGGCATCCCCCACAACTATGAGTTTTTCTACTTCTATTTATAGTAATAATGTGATTGAGGAGGAGTCCCATTTGGATAGTACTATTGGTTGTAGAATAACATGTAATTGACTTATGTGTAAGGTAATCTCTTGGGCATTTTCTTTTTCATGAACTTGGAAGTCACATCATAAGCCCTAGACTCTTGTAGATGTGACATGACTAGGTAACAACCCTTTATATTTTCATATTGATAGATATCACACTCATTATCCTTCTATAAATATGAGTTTGTAACCTTCCATTGTTATAGATAATGCTTTGAATTAGAATTTTAGTCTTTCTCAAATTTAGAAATGGTACTCACATCAAGATATTTGATGTGGCTTTCCCTTTGATGCTTGTAGGATATTCTTACTACCTCTTTGATCTAAACCACACTTCTAGTAGCTAACAAAGATTCATCATCATAAAACATATCATAGTCATAATATCTATTTCTATTTTCTTGATTGTAATGGTCTTGTCTATGCTCCCTTCAGTGAACTAGGAGAATTTTCATGGCTTATGTGTTTTCCTCTATGTTCTCTTAATTTCTCTCTTGTAGATTTTTGGGAGGTCCTAGTCCTTGAGGTCCTCCATGTTTTGGGATCCATTCCATCCCCTCTAGGATTTTCTATCATAGCTAAACATAGTGAATGTCTAAATGAGCATATGAGACCTCTCTTGTAGTGGTTCACTCTAATTTTCTTCCATACAAGTCTTGTCATTAGTCTTGCCAATGTTCTCAAAACATGATGTCCTATCGACCCTATGTGAAAAATATATGTTTTAGTTAACAATGATTATTTATGGTATAACTAATTTAGATTACTTGCATCATCCTCGATAATGATGCCAATGATGAGTAATACAGTGTTTCCAACATTCAACTGTACAATTTATAAGTGTCAGAATAGACCGTGTTGTAATCTATGAATAAGACTTAATGTGGTATTTAGATCATTAAATGTTGATCATATGTCGTTGTGTTCCCACATGGACTAGTAGTATCTCTATCTTATATGATTTAGTTTAATGTTAGACATATGATCATTGATGTTGTATGGTAATGGCTAAGCTAGATGGAAACATAAAGTATAATTAATTAACTAATCTAATTAATAACAAGAAAATAAATCCAAAGCTAGTCTAAGAATGATGAGTGTTCATTCTTAGCTTACCATATACATCTTGAACTCATGTAGCCACTGCTAAAATTACCAAGTGTTATGCTACTAGGAAATCCAAGTAAAAGTGTTGTTGAGATTACTAAGTAAAGAAGTTTTTACACACAAAAATTAGTGTGCTCATTCTACTAATGATTAATGCATAAGAACTGTAAATATTAAGTAGAGTTTCATGGAAAATAAGTTTCTTTTAAAGTAAATTCTATTATAAGTTAAAGTACTATGATGAATAGACATCAATCTCAATCTTATAGTTGGTCATGGATTGTGTCTAAGTACAATGCCACTCAAATAAGACATTTTACAATAAAATCAAATCCATGCTATGAATACTTGATACCTACTAAGAATATGGAAAGAAATTGTAAGAGTATGACTACACTAGTAACAACAATGATGAGTAAACACAATAGGTGAATTATATTTATAAGTAATTTTTATGATTTTGTTAATGTAGATGTGTTAATATAGCAGAGGCCTAGCTGACAAAGAAACATTGACACATTGACATTAACAAAGCTATTTGACATATCAACATTAACTAAATCCTTTCAAAGCTACATTTTTATTATTCATTAATCATCCTCAAGATCAAATGATAGATACAAATTTAAAAGATTAACTAGATAAAATACAATAAAAAAAGTCTTTCATACTTATTCATTGATTAGAAACCATTCTATAAGGTGGCTGAAGAAAAATCTTCCTTGATTGCACCATGATTTGCTCCATCATCCTACCATGATTTGCTCAATGGCTTTACAATGATTTACTTCATTTCCCCACTATGATTTTCCCCATTGTTGTTTCATTCAATGGTTTCATTTATCTACTTCTTTTGATTAGTGATGTAAATCCCTTCACCAAATATAAATTATCTTATCCCCTTTATTTTGAGTTTATTTTTGTAATCTAAGAAATATATAAGAATCTCTAAGGAAGAATCCTTGGAACATTAATTACCAATGATAAGCTACAATCATCACCTATAGTTCTCTTCCATTGTATTTGTTAATTCTCTTTGTGCTTCAATATTGAAGTTGTGCTACTACTAACAATCCATGAACCAGTTGTTGTTAGAATTTTTCACCTTGAAGGTTTTTCCCAGGGTAACTTTGTGTCTTATGAATTTTTGCATTATTTTTTATTTTATCTTAAAATTTTATTAGTATTATCTATGAAAGACTATAAATAACAATTGGTACTACAACAAGGTTTAATATAAAATAGTTATTTTTTTCTAAGTGTTTGTATGGGGAATCATGACCAGCTCTTCAACTAAAATTGAGATTACAAAATTCAATGGATATAACTATGAATGAAAGATCAAGATGAAGGATATTATGATTGAAAAAGATAAGCACAATTGCATCCTAGGGATGAAGCAGGAGAACTTTTTTGATGAAGAATAGAAAAAATTAAACCTAAAAGTGTTAAGTACCATTTGTTTATGTTTGTAGAATTTGGTATTGCTTAATGTTTCCAATGTTTATGGGATAAGTTGCAAGATTTATACCAAAAAAAAATTTTATTTTTAAAGAAGTAATTATATGAATATAAAATGGTTGAAGGTATAGCTATTGTAGAATACATAAATACCTTCAATATGCTAGTTCATCAATTATAATCTATTGGAGTGAAAATGGACGAGGAAGATCAATGCATCACATTTCACAGCATGATTCTAGATTCATGGGAGACATTTGTGATGGCTATAAGTAATATATCCAGTAGCTTTATTTTTTATAATATTGTTGGTTAGTTGTTGTCTAAGGAAGTAAGAAGAAAAATTTCTACTCCTCAAAATGATGTAAAGAAAAAGCTTGTTAAGAGGCCTCAATTTAAGAATAAACTTCAAAAATTTATAAGAAGGGCATCTAAATGTTGGAATTATAATAAAGTTGGTCATGTAAAGAAAGATTGTAAAGCCCCTCCCAAAAAAGGCAAAGAGTGTAATGCATCAAAAAGTGATAAAGCTCCTCCTACTTAAGAGGGAGATTTGTTTGTTATATTCTCTTTTGATAATGTTGATGTGTATTCATGGTATGTGGACTAAGGTGTATCTCATTACTAAACTTTGCATATTAATTGGTTTAGTGAGTTTGCATCTTCTAATCTCAGAATAGTAAGATTGGGTAATGATGGTTTGTTCAAAGTTGTAGGTTATGGAAATTTAAAGATTCAAGTTAATAATGAAGTAGTTAAATTGATTCCCATTGTACATAATGTTCTGACACTTGCTAAAAATATTTTGTCTATAAGTGAATTAGATGATGGACAAACTATTATCTTTAGAGGTAGAAAATGTTCAATACTACATAGTTCAGCTTCTTTGAAATCTAGAATAAAAATAGATAAGTTGTATAAATTAGAATCTAAGACATTTGATGAATCATCATAATACAGGCTATGTTAATGCATTTTCATCGATGTAGCCCCATCAAAGTATTCCTATTGATGCATGTAGGATGTGTTGATGATGATGCAGTTATTACCTATATAAATGCATATACCCCTAACATTTATGGAATATTTCAATCTTAGTCTTAGCTAAATTCTTAGAGTTTCTTCCTTCAAGAGTTAGAATATTTTTCCTTTGAGTGTTTGCAAAGTGGATTTATGAGATTATATGAAATTTTATTCAAGTGAACATGTACCTAGATACAACTGCATGGACAACAATAAAATCAAGATTTCCTTTATCCATTGGAGAACTTAGACTAGTTTAATTCTACTTTCCACATTTAACTTTACATGTAATTTGCATTCCTATTCTCAAGTAATTAATATTATCATTCATAAGTAACATGAGCATTGCCATTTTGAGCATTACCTATTAATGCTTGGTACTCCTAGTAGTGGATACTTGGTACACCCAAAAGTATACACTTGGCAACCCAACAATGTTAATATTAATTTAGGATGTATATGGTAAATGGAAAAGAATACTCCATGTTAGGATAGTTAGTTAATGAAGAGTTAATTAGTTGATTAATTCAATTATTAAATCTTCATTTAATCATCTCATAAATAGGAAAAATATAATAAAAAATATAAAAATAAATATCTTATACTTCAACCACACTTAAGCATACACACATTTTAACAAAAGTATGGATTGGAAAAATAATGATTTACAACCACACAATTCAATATTTTTTACACATTGTGAGGGACATAGTCTAGCTAAGTGCACTAAATATTATTAGAGAGTGAATCCATATAAAATCATTGTAAAAAATACATAACGAGATATATTTTATGTATAATAATAATAATAATATAATTACCTCAAGGCATACTTTGTATACATTACTAAGATGGCTTCTTCTCATAGGTGTAACAACAAAAAACGTTAGAGGTTGGTATGGTACTTCAAGAGGTCCATAGTTGCATAGCCTTAACCCCACTTCTACACAAGGGTTTGTTGGGAATGGAGGTGAGGTGCCAAAAATAGTCTTGTTAATTGAATTGGGACTTATGGGTGTTACAATGAAATGCATGTCAAATGGAACATGGTGTTTTCACAATGTCCATGATGTTCGTAGGTGTGAGTGTAGTAAAGGTTTTGGATGTAGAAACAAGGGTGAAAATGCATGAAAACTTGATTAAATGGTGAAAAAATATGAATAAAATGCTAAAATGCTAAAGAAAATGTGAAAAATGCACAAAAAATGAGCAAGAGAGAGAATGGCATCACCCCAAATGGGGAAGTGTAGTCAACTGTAGAGAAAAGTTTAGGAGGTACATGGTGTACAACAGGCATAGTAGGTGAGCATAGTCATAGTCTCAAGGTGTTTTTCCATAAAGAGTTGATGTTTCCATGAAGTCTAAGCCTACCAGGTTAGCTACTGTGGTGTCCTACAAGTTGTGGTGGTGTACGGTGTGTTGGGTGGTGTACAACAGTGCCACAGTGTCCTAAAGTTTGTCAAGATGGTAAGGATGCTCAAGTGCAAGAGTGTCAATGCCAAAATGGAAACTACTAAATGAAAATGTCAATCCCTAAAACACGAAGTGGAGGGCTATTTATAGGCTTAAGTTTAGCATGAATTGTAGGTTAGGTGCCATGTGGTAGAGGGGTAGCTAGGACTACGCTAGCCCCAACTACACTTCCACTGAAGCAAAATGGTGTTCTACTAGTGTGCTCCATTGGACCCTGTGAGATTGCTAGACTATGACTACACTACCAAAATTGCATGTGCAAGTGTCAAATAGACTGCAAAGTCTCTAAAAATAATGCAAAATAGTGAAGTTCGGAGACTATGCTACCCACTCTTTCAATTGGTATCAAGCATAGGTACAATTTTGGGGCAAATTGG
>MNCI01034278.1:287489-329258 GCA_015680685.1 Gnetum montanum | reverse complement strand
TTTGGGGGGGGGGGGGGGGGGGTGGGGGGGGGGGGGGGGTGAAAATGAAATGAAACTTGTTGATCTTTCTTGTTGAGAAATGTTGGAGCTAAGATGTTGACTAATGTTGAGCTTTGGAGGCTTCTAGAGGTAGTTTTGCATGACTATGCTAACTATGCTCTAGAGCGTAGCCCTAGGAGTTAGGCAAATCTTTCCAAAAAATGATGCTCAGGGTGGGCTATGCTAGCTACACTCTAGAGTGTAGTCCTAGAGGTGAGAGCATAGCCCTGACACTTGGAAAAATCTGGTGAAGATGACATGCCCATGCAAACTATGCTAACTATGCTCTAGAGCATAGTAGGGAGTGTAGGCTTGGAAGTTAGAAAATTTTTCAAACTATTTTTTTCCATCCCAACCATGCTTAGTAGCCTCTGGCTTAACACTTACAAAAATTTGCAAAACTAGTCATTCCAAGGCTGATTATGTTGACTACGCTTTGGAGTGTAGTCCCATTAGGGTGAGCATAGTCAAGACACTTAGAAAAACTTGTAGCTACTATTGAACTTAGAAAATTTTGCAAATTTGGACCATTAGTATTAACTACATTGACTACACTCTACAGTGTAGTCCTAGTAGTGGGAGTGTAGTCTTAACACTTAGAAAAAAATTACTAAGTTTTGACACAGCCAAATTTGTAGTTGAGACCTAGGAGCTTGAATTTGGTGGTGTTTCATTGGTCCCTCTTTGTTGACATCTGGAGGAGCGGCCTGAGAGACATTGATAAAGAATGCAAAACACCATAACAAGCTTGACACAAACATCGCTCATTAGTACTTGACTGAATGTCACTTCACCATGCTCAAGAGTGCTAATGAAAATGGTAGGTTGGAGATAAAGGATGTAGGGAATGTGATAATGAGTAGCAAGAGAATGAGACAAAAATAGTGCATGCTACTGCAAGATGTAGAGTAAGCATGGCTGACAAGGATCATGGCACCAAGGTGGCTTGTTGCCAAAATAATGGCCTCTCATTGGAGTGCTTATGAGAAGGTCAAAGTGAATTTAGGGTTGGACCATTTAACAAACTATAGCTTTGCTAAATACTTGGGACATGTTTTTCCCTATTTTTTTTGCTCTTTATTTTTGCATTTTTTCATTTTTTGTGGCTATAGCAAACCTACTTTGGATCCTACACATTACATGATGCTAGTTGTGGGATGTTTTTCATCAAGTGAACTACGTGCCACCTAATGGACTTTGGTTTGAGAAAACTATGTCACATATGTAGGGTAGGTGTTTCCTCCCTAGGATGAGTTGCATTACATTCTTTTAGGCTTTGACTAGCCCATAGAGGCTTCCCATTGGACAAGTTATGTTATGTCTGCTATGGGTTATATGGTTGACTATGAGAGGGTGCCATGTTCATTAAGGGGATTTTCAAGCTCGATTATGTAGGGAAATGCATGGTAAAAGGAGCAAAGGTAAGTGGGCTAAAGTAGGGTTAACAAGGATGTGCACTCTTGAGCGGTTTAGCTAGCCTGACCATGCACATTGGATTACTGTGGTGTCTTTCCACTATGATGAGATGTGTCTCTACATGACTACCTCTGAGGCTTTGTCTTGAAAACAAAACACAGAGAAAATAAACAAAACAACCACACAACATGAAATGAAAGTAAATTATTGGCTGTGAGGGTGCTGCAAGTGCCACGAGTGCTAGACTAGTTGTAAGAGCTTGCAGCGCCAGTGTAGGTGCCAGAGTGAGAGAGCTACAAAATCTCTAGTAGCTACATTGGAGGAAAGTACTTGAGCAATGGAAAGAGCCTGACAGAGTAGGTGAGATGACTAAGGCTCTAATGCTATCACTACTCCAAAGGGCTATGCTAACCATGAGAGCTCTAAGTAATAATAAAATACCCAAGGTCAATAATGCTATTGGTGCATTCTAGGATTGATATTGATAGTGATTGTGGTAGGATTTTTGAAAGGTTAGCAAAATGCCCAAAGGAATTTTTGGAAGATCAGCAAAATGCCAAGGGTGGTAACGCTGCAAATGTCCTAGAGGCCTCTCTTAATGACATGGACTCCACTTTGGGATTGCAATGCTTTGCCTTGCCAACAAGGTGTGGGTGAATGATGAAGAGTTGGAAGTATTCGTGCTCACTTGTCTACAGAACTATGTGTGTTGAACTACGAACCCAGTTTAAGGTCTTGGTAGACCATATGCTATGCTAGTTTAGGGTCCTAGTAGACCATGAACCTAGTTTAAGGTCTTAACAGATCGTGATATGCTAGTTTATAGTCCTAGAAGATTTTTGTGTGCTAGTTTAACATCGTAGTTGATGGTGGATGTTTTGTTAGTTTAACATCATGATGCAAGGACAAGTTGTGCCAGTTTAAGCATCATAGCAGACGAATGCTATGGGTGCTAGTTTTAGTGTCATGGTGTAAGGATAATCTGTGCCAGTTTATAGTTGTAGTGGACTCTCTATGCTAGTTTATAGTTGTAGAAAACTATTCTTTGCTATTTTATAGTCATAGCAAACTCTCTATGCTAGTTTATAGTTGTAGAAGACTAATCTTTGCCAATTTATAGTTGTAGTAGACTCTCTATGCTAGTTTATAGTCATAGCAAACTATTTCTTACCTTGCTTTGTTGCTGATGAGGCACTGTGTACTGGGCATAGTATGGATTTAGGTATGAGTGGTTTACTAGATTGGAAAATTTGTTGCCATCATGGTCAGTGATCCTTAATGCTCCATTACCATAGGCCTTGATGACCAAGAAAGGCCCTTCTCAGTTGGCTGAGAATTTATCCGTAAGTTCATGAATGGCCTTGAGGACCAGGTTCCCCTCCTTGATCAGGTGCTAGTGCTGATTGTGATAGTGCTTTTTCCATTACATTTGTTGGTATTGCTCAATTTGACCAAGCATTTGCATGTGCTTCTCCTCTATCAAATCAAGGTCCATGGCCTGCAACTCATTATTTTAAGCCATGTCGATGAAGCTTAAGAGGATTACATGGAGTGATGGGACTTGTAATTCAAGGGGTAAGATGGCTTCAGATCCATAAACCAAACTATATGGCATCTTACCTATTATAGTTCGTTGTGTCATGCGATGCATAGATCAACTACTCGTGCCATCATCATTTACTACTGCAAAGCATCTTCTTTAGCAGATTGACAATGAATTTGTTTGTGGCCTCCACTTTTCCATTCTCCTATAGGTAGTAGGGTGATGAAAAGGAATGTTTGATTATGAAGGATTCACAAAAGGCATTAGTCTTAGCACTACTGAACTATGGCCTATTTTCTATGACTATGGTCATGGATAAACCAAAATAGAACACTATGTTGTTAAGTATGAATTTGTAGAGTTGTTGTGATGTAGTCTTCCTAATGGGAATAGCTTCAACCCACTTCATAAAATACTTAGTGGCAATTACGATGAAGCCATACTCTATAGAGGACAAAGGTGTTATTAGTTCTATCATGTCTAGCCTCCAACGTTGGAATGACCATGTGATCTACATTGTATGCAGCTTAGTAGGTGGCATGTGCATGAGGTTACCATGTCATTGACATGTGTCACACATCTTGACCTTGGAGATGTAATCACACTCCATGTATGACCAATAGTAGCCTAAGCATCTAATCTTTTTTGCCATTGCCTTGGGTGCTATGTGGCCTCTGTAGAGTCCCTTGTGGACTTGTTCAATGATCATCAACACTTCACTATCGCTAACACATATTAACAGTACACCATCGTAGGATCAGCATTACTTCTATTTTTACATGATGACATTATTCCATGATCATTTTGCACTACGTCTTTTTGGACAATGGTTAGATGCTATGGAGGTTTACCTTGTAGAGGGTATGACTTGATATCATCGTACCATTCTATTGCATGGTTCATGCTTATTGTGGCTATGGATGCAATGTCAATTGTTTGCATGATAGGCATAGTGTAATCCATCACCACGGTGGGTAATGCATGAAACATTTCAAGTGCAATGATTAAGGTGAACTTAGCTAATCCATCGACAATGGAGTTTTTGTTGCGGGGGATGTGCTGGACATCAACAATTGCAAATTACCTAAGTAGGTGCTTTGCCAAGTCACAATAAGGCTTCAAGTGTTGGGCTTTACAAGTGTAAACCTCTATGACTTGATTGATGACTAGCTATGAGTGACCTTAGATTACTAGGTTTTATATTCCTAGGTCATGAGTTGCTAAGATGCCTCAAAAGAGATCCTCATACTTCACTATGTTGTTAGTGCATGTAAAGATGAAATGATATGCAAAGAATCAGATCTCCCCACAGGGGAACATGACTACTATAGCAGCACTACCTTGTTGAGAGGTTGATGCACCATTGAAGTGCAAGAGTGCCTTGAAGTTGTCAGGCACTTGGCTTATGCTAGTGACATGCTCGTTTGGAAATTTCAAATCTATAGTTGCTTGGTCATCGATTGGGGAAGCTATAAGTTGTGCAGCTATAGCTTAACCTTTTGTTGATGCTTGTGCAATGTAATGTAGGTCAAACTCTATAGTTATTTCTTTCCAACATGTAATGTGATTGCTCTTGTAGATATTTATTGTAACAGCTCAGAGTACATTGCTCTTGTAGATGATGTTTACTTGGCTACAAAAAAGATAATGCCTTCACTTCTTAAGTGTGAAGACTAAAGCAAGGCAAGTCTTTTTCACATAATTGTACTTTGCTTCATAGGACACTAATGCATGGCTTAGATAGTACATAGGGACCTTAGTGCCATAGTCTTGCTTTTGACAAAGCAGAGAAGTGATGGATGCAATTGAGGTAGCAAGGTAGATGTAGAATGGGTTATCTCCTTGTAGAGGGTAGACCATTGGAAGTTGAACTAGCTCCTATTTAAGGTTGTCAAATGCCTCTTGGCATTGAGCCATCCACTCAAAGTGGACTCCCTTTTTGAGAAAGTGTTGCATTGGCTGCAACTTGTTAGTCAACTATGCTATAAACCTTTGTATAAATTGTAATTTGCCTTGTAACACTCATAGCTCCTTGAGGTTGGCCTGTGGAACTAAGTTGATAATGGCCTTAACCTTATTAGGATCTACATGTATGCCTACTTTAGATACTACAAAACCTAGCATGTAGCTCATCTTGATGTTGAAGATACACTTGTTAGGATTAGCCTAAGTTTGTACATCAGACAACATTTGAGCGCAAGGTTTAAGTCATCTGCATGATTGTGTGATGCCTTGGATTTGACTGCTATATTATCAATGTAATCATTGAGCAGACCTAACAAGTAATCACTAAAGATGTACGCCATGGCTCATTGATAAGTTGCTTCTACATTGTTGATTTTGAAGGGCATCATTGTGTAGAAAAAAGTACCCCAAGGGGTCATGAAAGGTAGTGTTGAGCTAGTGCTCTAGGTTGATTTGAATCTGGTTGTACCTTGAGAACCCATCCATAAAGGATAGAAAGGCATGACCAGCCGTAGTATTGAGTAATTAGTCAATTCTAGGCAATGGGAAATCATCTTTAATGGTCACCTTGTTGAGGTTCCAAAAGTCTATGCAAATGCATATACTTCCATTTTTCTTGGGTACAACTGTGATGTTGGAGACCTAGTCAGCATAGTTAATGGCCTAGATGAAACTAGCTTTGTAGAGCTTAGTGATTTTATCACGAATTTCCAATGCCACCTTAGGCCTAACCTTATGGGCTTTCTGCTTGACTAGTTTCATGCTAGGATCGAGGATTATGTTGTGTTGTACTACGTAAGGTTTTAGGCCTAGCATGTCTTCGTAAGACCATGCAAATGCCTTGTTGTTTTCATTAAGTACTTTTGCAATGTTTTGGGCATGTTGAGGCTCTAACAAAGAATTGAGTTTCAATGTTTTTGCCTTGCCACTAGATGTTTCTACAGGGACCTCAACAAGGAGATCCTCGGTGATGTCACCTACCTCTAGATCTAGAGCCCTAAGTAGATGGTCTGGCTAGTGTAGCGATGCCTCTACAGATGTTATGTATGTATCATAGGCTATAGGCTCAAGGTCTAGGCATTGTAGATTGATACATTACGTGAGATCGCCATGTGGCTTGGTGAGGACTAGTAGTGAATGAATATGCTCATATGTAGACATGTTGTAAATTCTACAACAATCCTACAAAAATAACCAAAAAAATGTCAAGTGGCACCTGTCTTAATGAGAGCAATATGCATAGTTAAAGAAAACAATGCAATTGAATTTTGCCTAAGTATGTAAATACAATTTTAAAAGTAAGAGATGTGTGGGGAAATTTTGAACCTTGGCAGGCCATGGGGTTGCTAGTTTAAGATCTTAGTAGATTGTTGTTTGCTAGTTTAACATCGTAGTTGATGGATGAAATGGCAGTTTAATGTCGTAGCAGATGGATGAAATGTGATAAACATGTCATTGGAACAGTTTTTTTTGTGTCAGGAAAGGAAAATTATTCAGTGCACTCATTGGGCTACAAGAAAAATTCAAAATTTTTCTAAGTCCAGAGACAACTAGAAAAATCAAAAAATTTTCTAACTCTGGTGACTATGCTCTTACTTGACTATGCTTGGTACTATTGAGCATAGTCTTGGGTAGGTAAAAACTCAAGTGGTCCCTATGGGTATATAAGCATGTTTTACCCTTGGTAAATTTGTCATTTTCAAAAGGTAAAAATGGACTTTGTAGAGTGTAGTGCAATTACAAGAGCATAGTTGCCAACAATGTTGCATCAAAGTGAATGTCAACACCCTAGCCTAGCCAATCTACATGAGGGAGAGTGAGTATTGGAGCACCTACACTAAGCACATGTAAAGGAATGTAGGGCATCACCAACTTCCAATTACTCTTGACTACACTCACCTCCTTTTTGTTTTTTCCCTTTTCCTGCACTTAGGCATTGGGGCTTGGGGTTTGATTTTGTGGGTGGCACCCTACCTTGGCAGGGGTTACCACTGCTATGGCCATTGTGGCCATTGTGGTTGTGAGGGTGTGCATAGTGTGAAGGAATTTTTCATTGTTTATTTTCTTAAGGGTTACATGGGATAAGGGTTTTTGTGTTTGGTGCATGGGGGTTTAGCTATGGTCATAGCTACAAGGAGGAGAGGTAGAAAGCTTGTGTGTAGGGCAGTGGATTTGGTGGGTGCATAGGGTTTGATAGTGCAACATGAGGGGGTGAAGGCTAGAAATGTTCTATAGTTATCATGGCCACCATGGTGGCTAGCATAGTAGTAGGGGCAAGGGATTAAGGTTTCAGTGGTAGCCTTAAGGCTACCACCTATAGGATACAGGTGTAGTGGGCACTGCCTAAATTTCTGTATAATTTCTTTTTGATTTTTGTTGTTCATGGGGCATGGGCGATGACACTAGCAATGGCCATGGGTAATTTTCATAGGGTAGGGGTGCTAACAAGGACTATTATGATTTCTTTTGAGACTTTGAAAGTGGCCATAGGGGCTGTGGGGGCTTAGTGCCCTACAATAGGGGTCTGTAGCCATAGAGGCTGTGGAAAAGGATTGGGCCATGGGTGCATTTTCTCTAAGTCCTATTTTTTTGGGTATGGAGGATAGTCAACATGGCATGCAGCAACACTGTCAGTGTGGCCACAAGATCCATGGCCAGGACTGGTGTTAGGTGAATAGTAGTAGGAAGTGTAGGGGATGCAGGGCATAGTGTCAAATAGTTAATTTTTTTTTGAAAAATTTTGCATTCTTGGGGGCTACATAGCCATTAGTCAGATTTCTTTTTTGCAAAGCTAAGGGCTATGTGTAACGACAGAAAACGTCGATCGCTGAAAATACCAAATGAAAGTCTGTGTACATAGTTCTAACCCCGGATCCATGCAAGGACCGTGTTGGAGAAAAAAAGAATCTGAGGTGCCCTGAATGGTCTTGTTGATCAGACAGGAACTTACTTAATCAGTAAAATGTTTGTAATAATTTGATGACAAAATGAAGATTTTTTAATAAGGTGATGCAATATTGTTAATCCCGAAAACAATTGAAAACGATGTAAATGATTTAGATGTGATTGCCAAATCTATATAAATAGGATGCAAGGAATCAGATTTGTAGGGAATATGATCATAAGATGTGGGATTTAATTTATGAACACAATATGTTTAATATAATGATTATAGGAGGGCTTTAGTTTGGACGAAGCACATGCTAGTAGCAAGAAAGTTATCTAAAGATGAAACAAGTGAGGGTCAGTCTACCTTGTTCTATCCAATCTTGGTGCAAGGAAGTCGGACCCTAGGGAGAATATCTAGTAGCCGATTGTTTCTGATTAAGAGCTCTTGCCAATCACCTCCGATGTTCTGACGATCGCTGATCTTCTTTTTGCTCTCTTGCCAACCTTGAAAGAGAAAATTTTTTCCAACCCTTTGATCTTCGTCAATTGGAGCATTTATAAGGTTGGGGTCAAGAGGAAAACGTGGTTTAGATGACGCGTGTCTTGAACTTACATGATGCCATTGAATTGATGTGTTGTCATTGGAGCTTGTGGCACTATGCTGTGCAGCGCATCGTAAACTATTCCTGTTTGAACTTTGGCAACAAACTGTCCTTTGATTACGCTACAATACGCTAGAGAGCAAATTGTGGCGTATGAACTACTGATGTTTGAATTGTGTTGTCGTTACTTGCATTACACTGCATTACACTACATTACGCATCATAGCGTGATTCAGCGTAAAATAATAAAACTGCAAAAGTTGAAGTATTGTCGTCGTAATTCCTTTGTTTCAATTTCTTTCGAGGTTTTACTACGCCGCACGACATAATGCAGCATAATGGGCCCCTTAACTAGGAAAGAAAACCCACTGAAACACGCAACATGTTGTGGATCATTGCTTAAGCCTTGAGATTTTTGCTGGGTTGTCGAAGTCTTGAATGTTTTCCATCCTTGATGCTGCGGTGGACTGTCTTTGATATTACGCTGCCTAATGCAACGTTACACTATGTTGCGTAATGCAGCATGATATGCTAAATGTTGAGATTTTGAAACATAGAAAATTCACAAAGTGGAAGGCTTTCCATCATGCACCCATCATTTCATTTTGTCTCCTGAAGTTCATCTATATTGTGCCGCGCTTTGTCACGACTCCTTCCCTAAGTCGCTAGATTTTGGCTGAACCGTCGAGACCTCAAAATTTTTATGGTGTTTCAATGGCCCCTCTTTGTTGATGTTTAGAGGGCTTGCCCGAAAGACATCGACAAAGAATACGAAACACCATAGAGGTAAAGGCACCAACAGCGGTCATTGGAGATTGCTCAGATGTCGCTGTGTCAAAACTTGAAAGTGTAAAGGCAGGGTAGGGGGGAAAGCAAAGGAGGAATTTTATAGATGTGAGGGAAGATAGGTTCGATGAAGACTCAAGCACGTGAACATGAAACTTTTACGAACAAGTCATAGCATCCTTCTGCAAATGCATTTGCGAGAGGTTACGCCGTCATACTTTATATAAAAGGGCTTGCGTGGATGAGTTGTGTTACGCCCATGTGGCCTGGATGAGTTGTTTTACATCCATTTTTGCCAAGCATTTCCCCTCTTTTTTTTCTTTTTTTTGAATTACTTTTCACTAGGCAAGTTGCGTTATGCTAGTTCATGGACATGAAGATGCAAAAGAGTTTCCTGAATGTTCACACTCTGTACAAGCAAAGCAAGGGGTAAAGGTGGTCATGAGGACAAAGGGAGGAGAAAATGAAGTAATACATCTGATGGAGGGAGAGGTAGGGTTTGCACTCCTAGGTGGCTAGGCTAGTCTGAGCAACCACTTCAGGACACCGTGACATCTTGCCTTCTAATGAATGCATTCCCAATCAATGCTGTCATAGCGAGTAACCTGCAAAAACATAACAGAGAGCAGAGCGCAGAAGCAATAGTTCTAATCGCTAAGGAGGGAGGCTGTTGAAACAAGCGCCATCCAAAGTGAAAAGGAGAGCGTAGGCCATGAAATAGGAACTGTAACAGGGAGCAAGCATCCCAATGTTGGTGCCGCAGTTTGTGCAACCATTGTCGATAGCTAGATTCATGTTGCTCAAATGATTGGGCAAAGAACAAGTCAAATGAATCTACTAGGCCGAAGTTTGGTGACAGCGATGGATGGAGGCCTCTAAGACTATGGATGACCACAGTTTCTTTTGGGCCCCAAGCGGTGAAGTTGATCCCAGGAGCTACAGCTACAGAGCGGTTGTTGTAGCGACATCTCTGAGGGATTAGTAGTATGCCTTTTAGCATGTCCAAGGAATCAGTAGGATGCCGACGGGGTAGCGGCATTGCGTTTGTTCCAACGCTTGACTCGTTTCATCTAGTAGGGATGTTGTGCAAGAATAACCATGCTCACTTGCTTCATGAAATGCTCGGTAGATTCTAGTTTTGAGTCCTGGTTGACTATTGTTTCTGGTTTTAAGCCTCAGCAGGTCGTGGTCCCTATTTAATATCTAGGAAGACTGGAACCTACTAGTTTTACGTCGTAGAGGACGGTGGAAGAGCTGGTTTATGGTCCCAACAGACCGTGCTATGGGTGTCAGTTTTATGTTATGACCTAGGGACAAGTCTGTGCTAGTTTAGCATCTCAGTATATGTATGCTTACCTTGCCAATTTCACGTCATGGTGGATGGTGGAAGACTTTAGCAGTTTAGCGTCTTGGTGGACGCGTGCAAGAAGTGCCAGTTTTACGTAGTAGCAGACATGTAGAACTTTGCCAGTTTTACATCGGAGCGGATGTTTGTTACCTTGCATTTGATCCGAGTTGATGTTCAGATGTAATACCACTTCAAATACAGATGATTTACTAGATTTGATAACTCGTTGTCATCGATATCCGCTAACTTGAATGCTTCGTTGTTGTATGCGCCGATGACTAGGAAAGGGCCTTCCCAGTTTGCAGAGAACTTGCCTACTGGTTCATGGATGGCCTTGAGAACTAATTCTCCTTTCTTGATTGGTCGTGGATGTAGATTGTGTCGATGCTTTTGTCTTTGTTTATCCTGATATCTTTCAATGGTGTCGAGCATCTAGATGCGTTTCTCCTCCACTGAGTCTAAATCCATGATTCTAGACTCATTGTGTTGAGTCTCATTTATAACTGTGGATAGGATCATCCGCAATGAGGGAACCTGTAATTCCAAGGGCAACACTACTTCAGACCCGTAGACCAGGCTATAGGGCATCCTGTCTATGGCTATTCTACATGTCATACGATACGCCCATAGCACGTAGAGGATTTTTTCATGCCATCGTTTTTTGTTATTGCTGAGCATCTTCTTAAGTAAATTGATAATTACCTTTTTTGTTGCTTCTACTTGACCATTCGCCTGTGGGTAATAAGGTGAAGAAAAAGATTGCTTGATATCAAGATTATTGCAGAAAGATTTGGTTTCTGTGCTACTAAATTGTGGTTCGTTGTTAGTCACAATAGTCATAGGGAGTCCAAATATGGTTACAATATTGTCTAAGATAAAATGGCAAACTTGTTGAGATGTAATCTTTCGTAGGGGGATAGCCTCAACCCACTTTGTAAAATACTCGATGGCGGTGATAATGAAACTAGGTCCTGCGGAAGATTTAGGCGCGATGGGACCTATGATGTCCAGTCCCCATCGTTGGAATGGTCAAGTAATCTGGGTAGTGTGTAACTCAGTTGGTGACACGTGTATTAGGTTTGCATAAGGCTAACACGTATCACACATCTTAACTTTGATAAGGTAATCTCTTTCCATGTACGGACAATAGTACCCTAGGCGTCTAATTTTAGCGGCCATGGCTCATGGGGCTACGTGTCCCCCACACAGTCCCTCATGGACTTCGCTAACTATTTGTTGTGCTTGATCATTATTAACGCAGGTGAGCAATATTCCATTGAAACAGCATCTACAGAGAGTACTGTCTCCAATGATGACGTATTACCTAGCACGCTTGCACACTACATCCTTTTGTGCATGCGTTAGCTCGTGTGGTGGTTCGCCATGCAGAAGGTAAATTTTAATGTTGTCATACCATTCTGACGTTCCTTTCGCGTTTAATGAAGAAATCTACGCCACTTGAATGACAGGCTCTACACATTCTATCATTAAAGCAAGCCAAGTGGCAAACAAGTGTGGTGGCACGTTTAGTGCCAGTGTTGCCAGTGCATTGGCAACCGCGTTTTTGTTACGCGGCACATGTTGGGCATTGAACGTCACAAATTGTTTTAGAAGATCTTTAGCCATATCATAATAGGGCTGTAGATGCACAGCTTTGCAGGTGTAGACTCCTGTGATTTGATTGATGATGAGCATTGAATCACCTCGGATCACCAGGTGTTGAACGTTGAGTTCTTTGGCTGTCAACAATCCTCTGAGGAGCCCCTCATACTCTGCCACGTTGTTTGTACAAGAGAAAGCCAGGCGGTAAGCCAATGGGCACACATCCTCAAGGGTAAGCATAATGACAGTGGCAGCACTGGCACCTCTAGTAGTTGAAGCTCTGTCGAAATATAACGTCGCTTCGAGGCCTGTCGACACAAGGTTTATACTATGTACATGTTCATCTGGGAATTCTGGCTCTATCGTAGCTTGATCTTTAGTGGGCGATGTCGCTAGCTAGTCAGCTATAGCCTGACCTTTGATGGATGATTGGCTGACATAATGTAAATCAAATTCGGCTGTGATGGCCTTCCAACGAGCTATCCTACTACTCTCATATAAGCTGTTTGAGATAGCTTGTAGAACATTGCTTTTACAAATTATGTTGACCTGACTACGGAAAAGAGAATGCCTACATTTTTAAGTGTGAAAACTAACACCAAACAGTTACGCTCCACTTCATTGTACCTTGTTTCATATGCAAATAGAGCATGACTAAGGTAGTAGATAGGGGTTTCTAACCTATCATTCCTTTTTTGGCAAAGTAACACAGATATAGACACGTTTGACTTAGCTAGAAAGGTTGATCCCTTTGTGGTGGGAAAATCGTTGGTAAATATTGTAGCTCCTTTTTTAAGTCGTCAAATGCACGCTGCCAGTCATTGGTCCATTCGAAATTAACATCGTTCTTAAGAAGGTGTTGCATGGGATGTAATTTGTCTGTTAATTTCAAAATAAACTGCCTGATGAACTGTAGTTTGCCTTGCAACTGACGTAGTTCTTTGAGGTTTGTAGGTGGCATTAAATCGACGATGGCTTTGACCTTGTTGGGGTGAACTCGAATGCTAGTCTCTGATACCACAAACCCCAACATGCATCCGATTTTGACTCCGAATATGCATTTCTTTGGGTTGAGCCGTAAGTCATGCTTAAGACATTGTTTAAGGACTAACTCCAGGTCTTATGAATGATCTTCAGACTTTATAGACTTGACAGCTATGTCGTCTGCGTAGTCATTCAATCTCCCTAAAAGGTAGTCGCTAAAGATGTATGTCATGGCTCATTGATACGTTGCCCTAGCATTTTTTAGCCCGAAGGGCATCATAGTGTATCAGAAGGTCCCACAGGGCATCATGAACGTTGTGGTCAATTGATGCTCTAGATTAATACAAATTTGATTATAACCTAAGAAACCATCCATAAAGGATAGAAGCACATGGCCAGTAGTTGTATCGATTAGTTGGTCGATACTTGGTAGCGAAAAATTATCCTTAATCGTAGCTTTGTTCAGATCCCGGAAGTCTATGCAGATGTGTATGCCTCCTATTTTCTTAGTAAAAACTATGATGTTGAACACCCAAGTCCGAGTAATCGACCGCGCAAATGAAACCAGCCTGATATAGCTTGGTGATTTCATTACACACTGCTAACGTGATTTCCAGCTTAATATTTCATGCTTTCTATCTAATTGCTTTGATGCGTGGGTCTAAAATTATGTTATGCTGTATTAATCTCGGGTGTAATCCTGGCATGTCTTCATATCACCACGTAAATACAGCAGCGTTGTCTTGGAGCACCTGCGTTATGTCACTCTGTGTCTATTGATCTAGGAGGGAACTAACCCTGAGAGTCTTATTTTTGCCTTTGTGCATAACCACAGGGACCTCGTTGAGAGGGTTTTTGGTCATATCGCCAGCCTCCAGGTCTAGCGTTCGGGCTAGATGTTCTGGCCAATCTGGGGATATTTTTGATGTTGCTATACTTGCGTCACAAATGGAAGGATCTGTTTCTATTATCATGCAATTAAGCTGTCTAACGGTCTCCTCGTATGGGCCTGTTAAGGCTAATAGTGCAGATAAATCTGTGTTCATTTGCGAATCGCCTTGCAAAAATGCCAAAAAAGGGAAGTTGTTACATTATTTTTCAGCCAATCTGATGAGCGATAAGAGTTTGTTTTTGTTTTCGTTGCGTCAGAGTTGCATATTAAGGAGGCTTCTAATTTAGGGTCTTAGCAGACCGTTACAAATATGCTTGGTCTGTAAAACCATGATGAGCTCGGCTTCCTAGATGCTGGCGTATGAAATAAAATGGAAGGTGCAATGTGGCGTGTCTAGCGTGTCGTGAAATTTGAATTTCTGTACAAACCATAGTTAATGCAGCCGGATTACAAGATGATAAATGTATTAGTTTAGGGTCATTTTGGACTGCAATCTACATGATATCTACGAAATTAATGCCCTGATCCTCGCGTTTCATGTCATACTAACACCAGTGTTTCGGGAAATTTTTGCATCGATCGAGCAGAAAGAGAAGTTAGTTTCAAGCATTTTGTTTATAAATCGATGGTTCATGCTTGAAATAGGTTACAGATATCATGAATTTGGATTTTGGTTATAGCAGAAGAGGGGCAGAAGCAAGGCATAAACAAGCAATTTTTTGAAAACTCATTCGGTTCCAACCATGGCACCAAAGGTCAAGGGAAAGAACACTAAACTGGCTAGGATTAATGAAGTGCAGGAGAGTTTGCAGTGGGCTTCACAGGCTAGGGTCGAGGCTTAGGAAGTTACCCTGCTAAACCGGTAAGTCATCGTCCAGCCTTTTGCACAGTTGTTATATTTGTTGTGGCTTCGTGATTGTATGTTATTTTTCTAAATGCGAATGTTGCATTGAGCGTTAATATCTGTTTATGTGGGCTAAGCCATTACGGTTTAAGATATTACCTTTGTCTTCTCTATTGGAGATGAACCTCATATTGTTACGAGGGTTTAGGTAACATTGAGTAAGACTGAGCGAACGTCGTGTATAATCGAAAAAACCTAGGTGTTACAGTTGGTGGATAGTATAATCAGGGTTTTGTTCTCTTTTCCTTTATTCCCATAATGGTTACATGTTACGCTAGAACGATATGCAGTTTCGTTTTCATCGCCATTGTCAGAGACAAACCTTAAGCTGTTGCAAGGGTTTGGGCGATTTTGACCATGCATTTCCAGTGGAACCTATAATTTTCAGGGAAACAGGAAGATCCTAATTTAGTGTAAAAAAGGTTCATGTCTAAATGTTTTGCCTAATGATAGTATGTTTTCTTTTGTTACTGTACAGTATTATGCTAAAGCCCATCCTAATCATTTTGGACATCGTGGGCATTCTCTGCAGCATGCATGTCCCCACAACAAATGTTCCTTCTCCTCATGCTTGTATAAAGGGGGAGGTAGTGTGGTTTTGAAGGGGCGTGTGAGGGTTCCTACAGTTTCTACTTCACAACTACAGTGTAATTTTCTGGTTGCATCTACTAGGCGATGTAGCTGCCGCCATTTTGGAGACGCTACTGGTTGGTTCAACGCAGGGTGTCTTGGGGTTCCTGATGGATGGTAGGATTGAGACTGTGTAGGTGCAAGACTGCGAACAGAGCGCCAAAGGCTTGAGGTGTTTGATTTGGATCTGGGAAGTGCCTAGGTTCAACTGCTATCACTCCTATAATACTTTGTTCATGGCTCGTCACCTCACAACCTATTTTCAGAACACACCTGGTACTGTGTATTACTCCGGCGGGTAGGAATCTAGATTTGTGTCGTTTCGATGTGTGTCAACGCGCTAAATACTGTTTAAATTTATGTTGTGTGTAAAGAATTTGCCCATTTTTTTATGTAGATTCTTTATCAATGATAGTGGTCTCCTGGGTGATAATGATACCTTGTCATTGACCGAAAGGGCAATAGGTGAATTTACTGCTATTAGCAACGTACGTGCCACTGTTATGGAACAACTAACGTTTGAAATTCCAGAATACCCGACCCGCTATGCTGATTTCTATGCTAGATGTAAAAATCTCGAATGGCTGGATAAGGAATGGACCTTGGATCCTCCCCTCACTATCGTCGACATGCAAAGGAAAATCCCTTCATTTCCTTTGCCATTCAGACCTGGTAAACTTCGTTACGATGATGAATTGTGTCAATGTTATCAGCTAGCAATGATGTGTGAAGTTGTCTTATTTTATATATTTTTTTGTTATCTCGGCTTGGCTATTGTTTTATCTGTGCAGTCAGGGAATCACGAGAGATTACGATCATGGCTTCTGGTTGCGACGCGAGCAATATTTTTTTCCGCTACGGTGACATAAAGGAGGCACAACGCTAGCTCGGCCATAGAGCAACCCCTGTTGTTTTGACCAATAAGCTTTGGGAGGCTGGAATAATGGACCTGTTCTTGGCCATAACCCCTGATGTTACTGCGGGTGAAATGTTAACCTTAGTCAACTCCTTCAGTGAAGAAGCTAAGTGTCTCTGCATATGCGTGTGTAACGTGCGCATAAATTTTGATATTGACGCTTAGCTGTTCTTCAATATCTTTGGGGTCCCCTCTGATGGCTTTCCTATAGAGGAAAAGTCGAAGAGGAGCACCAAATACCAGGAAGAGATAGAGGAGTGGCTAGGGGTTAGGAAGGAGGTTAAAGGAATTCTTGCCGAAGGGATTGAGTTGGAGGTGGCCAACACCATCTACCCCCTTTTCCAAGCCCAGGCCTTTCCCAAGACTCTCTCCCAAGGGAGGTTTCTCACCATAGAGCAAGCTCACATTATGTGAGAGGTCATGGAGGAGGGGACACAATTCAATTGGGCCAGCTATTTTGTCGAAGGCCTGCGCATTGAAATGGTCAAGCTTCGCAAGAAGCTTGAATCCCGTTTCAATGTGCATTTTGCCTTTTTTATAGCTTGCTTCTGGCACTTTGCTGAGTTTTTGGTAGTCCAAAGAAATGGAATCTAGGTGCAGCAGTACCGTAGCTAGATCTCTAAACCATGGATTTTCCATATTTTCAACATTGTCTGGTCGCAGGACCCTCCTGAAGGAATCAGGGAGTCATTGTCAGTAATGACTAAAAACATGGCGGCACCTCGAACGTGGGGTCAAGACAGTGTAGGTGGAGCACTCCCTTCCTATACTGGTGATGCATCAAGGGGAAAGTGCCTGGAAAATAAGATAGTGGACTCGTCGGTGCCTTGGAAGAAGCCTTGTTTGACCGAGGAGTCCGACGAGCCAGCAAGTGGTGCGAGGTAGAAGATGCAAGTCAAGTTTCAGAGGACTAATCCTCTAGCAGGTAAGCCAAAGAATGTGGTAATGGTTACAATTATGCTGGATATAGACAATCTTACATTGTAATTTGCTGAATTAGAGAAAAATTCTATGTTAACTGAGGATATTGTGTGACAGTGAAGGAGAAGGTTGTGGAAAGGTTAACCCCTGAAATAGGGCCTATGGTTTTGTGGCGTGAAGAGGAGGCCTCGACTTTAGAAGAAGAGGCTACAGTCAACATGACTAGCAGTGCACAGGTTCCCACATGTGAGAAGGGCGTAGTAGTGGAATATGCCAAAGTCCTTTCAACCTAGACAAGAAGAGGTAAATGATTGGTGACTCTGTGAGGCTAACTTTTATGGCGTACTCAACTCTAGACCATTGCTTCTAAAGGTTATGTTTGGTCATCATAATGTTTCAATTGTATCCTCACATGGAACTTGTCCTACGTAATAGGTAACCAGGATGTACATTTGTCAATAGTGGCGACTCGATCCTGGGGTGAATTTCCTGATAAATTCACCTTTATGGAGGGGCTCGTCCAAGACATGATTTTTCGCTTGGAGAAAATCGATCCTGAAGCAGGTACACCATGATCATTATGCAGAAGTTACTCCATCGTGATATTATGGTACCTAATTATGCCTAACCATTATTTTATGTTATTAGGAGCTCGACCCAGATGGGATCCATCGGAGCCTATTGATCTAGACATCACCGAACCCTCATCAGAAGCGTTCGTCATGCCACGTGGCATTTATGACGAGATACATAAATGTGCGGTACGCTTGACCCGCTCCTTGTGGGAATGTCAAAGTGTAAACGAAGACCTTTGGAAGAGATTGCAAAGGTCAGAGAAAGAGAGGGCGGCTCTAGGCGATGAAGTGGGGGATTTGAGGTTGCGGAATGAATTCCTGCAAGCTCAGGGGACGGGCAACGAGGACTGGCATATGGCTGTTGTGGATTATGTCCATTATTGGACAGTTGTCCGAAACAGTGTCCAAACCAGCCGCGAACTAGTCGAGCAGCGGATGCAAATAGATCTCCTAGCTCAGAAAAATCAAGACTGGAAGGACATTTGTGTGAGTGTGCAATAGTGGGGGCAGACGTAGAAAGAGCATAAATATGTCTACAAGCGGGAATGCGCTGCCTATCATCAACAGTACAGGGACTCTGCCATTGAGGCTCAGTCTCTTCGACTATTCCTTGATGTTATTGGTGCTTCTAGTGCATTTGAAAAGTTCCAGGAGCAAGTGACGGTGAGTGCCTCTCCAGAAAGGGAAATGGCTCTTCCTGGAGGGGAGACAACTATCCTTTCCTTCTTCCCCGAACCACCCTGATGGACTCCTGTGGAAAAAGGGAGGATCAAGGTCGGAGCTAATCTAGGAGACGGGGTTTGGTCTGAGCTTACCGAGGACGAGATTATGCAACATTTTTGGATTGGCTTAGAACAAATTTCATTTGCTATCAATGTAGGACCATCACAGGTGAGTTGTTGTTTTATTATGCCTTTTATCATACCTAATTTTGATCATGATATCAATGTGCGTGTTATGTTCATTGTAGGAACAACCTGAGGAGGTTCCTCAACGAGACGAACCTAACATGGATGGTGGTCCTCACGAAGAGGGATTGTAGGGGATGGAGCGTAATGATGAAAATCAATGCCGTGGTAAACAACTTCATATAGAAGAGCCTGATAGGGAGGGACACCTTCATGAAGAAATGCCGCCTGAAAAAGGTGGCCCCTACAAGGACGATTTGCTTGGAGTGGAGATTGAGCTAAGGGATACAGGTGACAGTGGCGATAAAGGAGATGCTTAGTGTGGCTATACTATTCACAATTCATTTTTTTATGATGGGAAAGAAAATATTTTTCTTTGACACTTTAATGTAAATTTGGTCTACATTGATGTTCTTTTGCTGTTCTCGTTTTATGCAAAGCGTAAATAAGTAGGTTTTGATGCTATAAGAAATGGAAAATAGTTTTAGGTGTGTAGCGTAAATGAGGTTACTGGTATAAAGTCATTGTGGGCTACTAGATTATTCGGGTGCAAAGCATAAATACGGTAACTAGTTTTAGGCCATTTCTGGCCTTTGATTAGTTCAAGCTTAAACTATGATTTAAACAGATAGTTTTAGGCCATTTCGGGCCATGTATAGTTTTAGGCCATTTCAGGCCCCAGACATATGTGTGAAGAAAATAAATAACATCAAGTTGCTAGTTTTAAGCCTTGGTAGGCTGTGATTAGTTTTAGGCCATTTCAGGCCATGGGTAGTTTTAGGCCATTTCGGGCCATGGGAAGTTTTAGGCCATTTTGGGCCATGGGTAGTTTTAGGCCATTTAGGGACATGGGCATATGTGGTGTGTGAAAGGATAAATAACATTAAATCACCAGTTTTAAGCCATGGCAGGCTGCGATTAGTTTTAGGCCATTTCGGGCCCTGGGTAGTTTTAGGCCATTTCGGGCCGTGTATATTTTAGGTACAAAACATACATGACTAGTTGTAGATAAAGTTAAGGGTGACAAAGATAACTAGTGGGAGTGTAAAAACATAAGTGTAAATGAGAACAGCTGGTGGGAGCACAAGGAATAGGTGTAAACGTAAAGACAACATGAGTGTTTGTAAAACATAACTGGGATAGCATGATGAAAGAAAATACATGCAAACTGTACAACATTCAAATGACCAAGCTTCCTAGCTAGTCCTGTAATTGTTTCCTGATCACTTTTATTTTTGGTGACACGTAAAGATGAAGGGATTTATCACCATTTTCCTCCACATCACATTCTTCCTCTAGGAATGGTAGTTCGGCCCAAGTTAGGCTGTCATTAGCCACTGTTTCAGCTTGTTCAAGTATTCAGACAGGGGGCTGATCTTCAGACATTTCAATTTTCGACCCCTGTTCCGTTTCTATGTTGTTAACAGCCTGAGGGGTTATTTCATCACCGTGGATGACCACTTCTTCTCTTGCGTAGGGTTGATGGATCTCCTAATGGATAGGTGATAAAACTACCCTCAGTTGAGCCAACCAAGACCTCCCCAGGATCAAGTTAAAACCAAGCATCTATTCGATGACAATAAACGTTGCGTCTATGGGGAACTGATCCCTTGCCACAAAGTTGATGTGCATTGTTCCTTTGACTTGCACTCATGCCCCGTTCAACGACTTTAAACATGACATCGTGGTAGGACTGATTTGATTGATCAGTCCTAGCTTATCCAGTATGGGATATGGGATGACATTAGCGGCCGCCCCATCATCCACATGCACCCTCCGAATTCGGTGTTGGCCAACCTGGATAGTGATGAACATGGGTGTCGTTGTCAACTGACCCTTCTCTGGGTCATCCTTACTAGATTTGTCATGAAAGGTCAACAAGGAAGGCCTGGGTTTCTCAACTGCGGGGGGAAGCATAACGGAATGAATCACTTCTTCATCTGTCGGCAAGCTTTCATCCACAGGTATGGATGTTAGCATATGAACCATAGCCTCACGATGTTTCTGTGACATCATGAGTAAGTCATAAAGGCTCAATGTTGTATTTTTTTGTTTTAGAGCCTGTTTGACTTGCGTAAAGGCATCGAAGAGATTTCGCCCATGATCTGGCTGCTTGTCACCCTTTTCCTCTTCCATTCACCCTAGGAGAAGAATTTATTGTGGAGGGGTGACATTCAGCCAAGGGCTATGTTTCTTTTGGCTAGGAGTAGATGGCTGCATTTGCGTCACTTCACCATTTTTAGAAAAAGGGGCCAAGGGTACAGAAGCAAGGGGTTTAGGCTTGGGAAACCCAAGCGTAAGACTGTCCTTGGCAATACCAGCAATGATACCTCCTTCTCCTTTTCCATTAAGTTAGGATCGGGAGATTGAATTGGAGGTTTGCCCCTACACAGGAGGGGCAGTTGATAGTTTTGGCACCTTGATGACAAAGGGAGCTTTGGGCATGGGTCTGGGTTGGCCTACAACTTTACCAACAAGGGGCTACCGAGAAGTTGTCTAAGAAGGGGCTCTAAGGATAAAAGGTTTCCTTGGAGCACCACTCGTCGATGCTGATGGATCCATTGTTCGGGGGGAGCGAGGATGCATTTGCAACACGAAAGGTTGTTTCGGCTATGCCCAATTATCGCCCTCCACTCCTACCACATTAATTGTGTACCCTACGTTGTTTGCATTTAACGGGTCTTGGTACACATGCATGGCTTGGTTTTCTGGGCGAGCTAGACTACTTCTGTCTAAGATCAGGTCGCCCTGATCGATCATACGTTGAATATCATCTTTCAGTGCCCAACAGTAGTCCGTGTCATGACCACACAATTGATGGTAGTCGCAGAATCGGTCTAGCTTAAATTTCTTGGGAATGGGCGGTTCATTAGGTTGGGCCAAGGAGGGATTCTTGAGTAATTCATAGTGATGCCTATGATGTTTCAGAGCCTCCTTGGACACTGCCTTATGTCATATGTGACTGGTTCCCAATAATTGCTTCAGAAGTTCTAAAGGCTTCACAAGTAGAGTTGCGTAATTTGAGCGATCTTTACGCTCAAATTTTGGCCTTAGCTGTGGAGGTGCTTTGAGGGCCGGAGGAGCTTCTTGATTAGTGCCATTTGGGCTAGTTTTCAGCTCGGATGGCTCCACAGTTGTTTTCTTGTTGTTGTTGTTTTTCTTCTTGGCCCCTTTGACAACCGCTGCTACTGTTGTTGTTGTGGTTTTGCCTTTATCCTTACCCTTGCTATGGGCATTTTTGTAGACCACATACGCCTAATCTTTACTAGCCTCCCTCACGTCTTGGATGCTCTTAGTTTGAGCAAAGGCTTGGTTGAGGGAATGTGGAGCAAGGTAATACAGCTTAGACTTGATAAAGTCGTTGACTATTCCCTTGAAGATTGCCAATAGATGGGCCTTCGTGATGGGTTCACAGATCTTGTTCAAGGTGGCACTCCAACGCTGTATGAACTTTTGGACCAACTCGAGCAGGTCTTGTTTGACTCCCATGAGCTAGTCCAGTGTGACTTCTGGCTAGCTTCAGGTTGTATTTGATGTGAGTCACAAACTAGGTTAACAGCTCTTCCAAAGTTGAAATGGAAGCACATGGAAGTGCTCAATACCAATCCAAAGCTTTACCTATTAAGGACATAGCAAAGACATGGATTATAATATGTAGCCATTGTTGCAACAATAAGGACTCTGACCTAAAAGTGATGAGGTGGGCATTGGGATCACCTTCGCCATTGTACTTTGTGTAATCGGGAAGGGGCATCCTAGGTGGCAACGACAGGACTGGGATTGCTGGACTAATAGGATCGTCATGGTAAAAATCCATGACTTGCACCATGTCAGAACCAGCAGCCTTGAGATGCTTGACCTCCTCTATAAGGGTCTAAATGAGCTGGAAGGCTTGATCCAAACCTGTGGACGATGAGGTCATCTGTGGAACGGCGAGTGGAGCTGCACCAAGTGGCAGAACAGAGGCAGCGACTTGGCCAATGGTCGGTGCCATCGAGACATTCCCAGGAGGTAGTGTTGCTTGTGGCATCCAACATCCGGTGGTTGGTGTGGATGGAGTGATTGCTATCAGCTGCGCTATTGGGTATGCTATTTGTGTAGTTGGAGGCATGAGCAGCGATCCCGTAGCTGGGTTTAGCATTTGTGGGACTTAACTTTAATGGTGGGGATGGTGGTGCATTTCCGCAGGATGGGCAACAAGAGACATGTTGGGAGCCCACCATGCCATGGTGGTAGGCTCTATCATGTGAGTCGGGAGCAAAGTTGGTGTTGTAGGTAATTGGGATGTAGGTATCGTGTGTACATGCGGTGACACAGGTGCAGGCATACGATGGGGTGGATTAAGTAATTGCACCTGCTGGGGAATGATCTATGAGGGACCTTCGCCCGGCCAGAAGTATAGTTAGAGGAAGAAAATGTAAGCATGGAAAATGTGGGAATCAATTGGTATTGGATAATGTCAGAGGCGTGGTAACCATGAACAATGGATTTACATGGGATGTCGTGGAGGGAGGGGCCATGGTGAAATCAGCATGACTGCCTCCTTCAGAGTGAGATTCTAGATCGTCTTGCCCATCGTGAAGCATTTCATCACGGAACAAGACCTCTAGTTGTTCTGGTGATGTCTTTTCCATCAACATTTGGTCTAGGATCCACTTTTGTTGATCTGTCAGGGGCACAGTGGCATTCGGTGAAGGAATAAATTCCTTCTCGTTGCAGTACATGAACTCATATTCTCATTTTTCCTCAAGTTCTTGCGGATACATGGGCAGGTTTTCTGCTAGCTTAGTACAAAGGAAATTACAGTGTTCCTTGCGCCGAGCATGTCCCTCAGGCTCTTTGTTTTGAAGCCTAAGGAAGCGGTGGGGTCACATTGGACTAGTTGGTGGCTCGACCACTAGAAGTGTGACTTGCATGGTCCAGGGGTTTTCTAGGTTGGTAGTGTCAACAACTGTGGTTAATGTAACCATTTTCTATGCGATTCGGAAATAATGATGATAAAGGTAGAGATCGGAAGGACAAAGGAGAACTAAGATAATAATCAGGACTTTCTATCTTGTAGGATTCTAAAGGAATCGTCGAGGTGACTGATCTACATCAAACAATTTCGTAAACAACCTCAGAGGTATTACGTTTATGTTGATTGAAAATGGGTATAGATAGCTTAAAAGACTACTTGTAAAATGTGGATCAGATATGAAGGCCCTCCTTCTAGTGCCAGAAAACTGTAACGACGGAAAACGTCGATCGCTGGAAATACCAAACAAAAGTTTGTGTACACAGTTCTAACCCCGGATCCATGCGAGGACCGTGCTGGAGAGAAAACGAATCTGAGGTACCCTGAACAGTCTTGTCGATCAGACAGGGACTTACTTAATCAGTAAAATGTTTATAATAATTTGATGACAAAATGAAGATTTTTTTATAAGGCGATGCAATATTGTTAATCCCGAAAACAATTGAAAATGATGTAAACGATTTAGATGTGATTGTCGAATCAGTATAAATAGGATGCAATGAATCAGATTTGTAGGGAATACGATCATAAGATCTGGGATTTAATTTATGAACACAATATGTTTGATACAATGATTATAGGTGGGCTTCGATTTGGACGAAGCACATGCTAGCAGCAAGAAAGTTATCTAAAGATGAAATGAGCGAGGGTCAGTCTACCTTGTTCTAGCCAATCTGGGAGCAAGGAAGTCAGACCTTGGGGAGAATATCTGGTAGCTGATTGTTTCTGATCAAGAGCTCTTGCCAATCACCTCCGATGTTCTCATGATCACTAATCTTCTTTTTGCTCTCTTGCCAACCTTGAAAGAGAAAATTTTTGCCAACCCTTTGATCTTTGTCAATTGGAGCATTTATAAGGTTGGGGTTAGGAGGAAAACACGGTTTAGATGATGCGTGTCCTGAACTTACATGATGCCATTGACTTGATGTGTTGTCTTTGGAGCTTGCGACGCTGTGCTGTGCAGCGTGTTGTAAACTATTCCTATTTGAACTTTGGCGACAAACTGTCCTTTGATTACGCTGCAATATGCTAGAGAGCGTATTGTGGCGTATGAACTACTGATGTTTGAATTGTGCTATCGTTACTTGCATTACGCTGCGTTACACTACATTACGCATCATAGCATGATTCAACATAAAATAATGAATCTGCAAAAGTTGAAGTATTGTTGCTGTGCTTCCTCTATTTCAATCTCTTTTGGGATTTTACTATGCTACACTGCGTAACGTAGCGTAATGGGCCCCTTAACTAGGAAAGAAAACCCACTGAAACACACAGCTTGCTGTAGATTGTTGCTTAAGCCTTGAGATTTTTGCTGGGTTGTCAAAGTCTTGAATGCTTTCCATCCTTGATGCTGTGGTGGACTGTCTTTGATATTATGCTGCCTAACACGGCGTTACACTATGTTGCGTAATGCAGTGTAATATGCTAAATGTTGAGATTTTGAAACATAGAAAATTTGCAAAGTGGAAGGCTTGTTGCCGTGCACCCATCATTTCATTCTGTCCCTTGAAGTTCATCTGTACTGTGCTACACTTTGTTGCGACTCCTTCCCTGAGTTGTTAGATTTTGGCCGAATCGTCGAGACCTCAAAATTTTTATGGTGTTTCACTATGGTCCTTGGGGATTGTAGCTGATAGTTAAAAATTTTGGACATTCTTGGACTACACTCTTGGATGTAGCCCAAAGTTAGAATTTGTTTTGAAATTTTCTGGGCTACATTTCCTAGAGTTAAAAATATTTTTTGAAAATTGTTATGTAAAAAAATTTTAAACTTGTAAGCTAAAAAATGCTAGCGTTAACTTTCTAAATGTGCAAAATGTAATGTCAAATGTGCGATCATGTGGAATAGAATGCTAATGTTGCTAAGACATGCTTTACCCCAGTGAGTACTAGGCATGTTAGATGCATATGTTGATGTCCTATACCTGTAGGGCCCAAGGGGCCCTAGGATATTTTTTCTAAGTTATGCTATGCCATGCTAATTTTTGCTAAGTATAAATTAATGTTTTTTTTCCAGAATGCATCTAATGTATACTAATGCTACATTTTCTTATTTGTGTAATCGCAGGGTGTTGCTAAAGTTCATTTTAGTCATCGTTGAGCTACTAGCATGCTTTGTTGCATGAGCAAGCCTGTGCCCAACATGCCTACACCAGATATGAAGTTGGATTTTTAGGTGGTATGGTTTTGGCCTAGAGCATCCGAGTTCTTGGCCTTCTTGCTATAGTAGTTCACTGTGATCATGTGGTCACACTTAGAGACGGAGGCGATGGCCACCATCACCAAAACATTGTTTCCCAAGGCCAACCGAGACATACTGAGGTTCATGTTTGATAAGCCCATGACTGGTGGTAATAGAGTAGGTGGTTTGACATGAGGCCCTAAGGGATCTTATGCCTTATCCAAGATTTGAGGGATGTCGGAGTTCTCTTGTTACAATAGGAGCAACACCATCTTCATTGCTTTACATGTGCATACTATGTTCTAGAACCCACCTTGAACTTTATACTATGCTGAAGGGTAAGTGCTCCTAAGATTTTGCATTATGTTTCTTGCTATTGGCCATGCTAAATTTGCTAATCACTAAGTGGTCATGCCTAATGCCAGATTCAAAGTTGATGATTAGGGGCTCCATGAGGAGGAAAAATTCCTTGCCTTGACTTGCATGACTTTAGAGGTGTTCTCCTCTTGTCTAAAATTTTGGGAGGTCATACTTGAATAGGTGGGAGAGGATTTAAAAAATACTCCACCTAATACTCAAAGGCATTTGAGCGATGTAGGATCCTCAATTGGCTCAATGAGGGGTGTGCAAGTGGTAAGCCCAACTTTGAGGAGTTAGTTGCACCACCACCTTTGCTTGGCACACCGTTTGTTTCACATAAGCACTTGTTGTTCAAATTTTAAGCTTACTCACATGCACTCATTGATTTCTCCTTGCATAATGCTAATGTTAATTTTGCCTATGTTATAGTTGTAGTTGCTTTAGGAGAGCTGATAGTGGTCACCACATGCTGTAGCGAGGCTACCCTCATAATGAAATACGGTGATGTGGAGGGTGCACAACATTGGTTATGTCATCAGGCCTCACAGGCATTGACTAGTTAGCTCACATGGGTTGGGTTGATAGACCTTTTCTTGGCCCTTAGCCCAAGAATTCTCATGGTTGAGATGGTCATCATTATTGACTCCTTTAGCAGTGATGCCTACACTTCATCACTCACATGCATAGAGTGAGGGTTATCTTGGACCTTAGTGATGCCTTTTTTGCTAACCTCTTTGGCCTCCCCTCTAAAGGCCCATTGGTCATTGACAAGGCTAGTAGAGAGATGGACCACAAAGGAGAGATTGAGGAGTGGTTGGAAACCACCCGATCTCACAAAGGCATCATGGTTAGAGACATGTGGATGCCTAAGGTCTAGGAACTCTACCCTCTTTTTCATGGCTGTGCCTTTTTAAAGCTGCTCTTCCAAAGAAAGATCCTTGGGGTGGATCAAGCATGGATGATGAGGGAGGTATTAGAGAAGAGCATAAGGTTCAACTAGGCCTCCTTTCCTGCCACTAGACTACAAGTGGAGATCACCAGACTTCACTACAACCTCTAGGTGAGGTCTCACGTATACTTTGCATTCTTCGCAGGGTTCTTGGTCATCCAAGATAGCAAATAGTGGATAGTGTAGGATCGTGAGCAGTTTTCCAAGGCTTGGGTTAGGCATTTTTTCACAACCACTTGTACGTAGGACCCCCTAGAGGGGATCAATAAGTCATACTCAGTTACAACTAAAGTCCATTTGGGGAGGTCATGATCACATTACTCCCATGATAGTGCAGGTGAGTATCCCACAACCATTATTGGTGATGTGAGCAAGGTCAACCACTATATTGCAAAAATGGTGGGGCCTTCCAAGGCAAAGATCAAGAGGCCATGCCTAACAGAGGCGGCAGCTTCTGCGGTTGGATAGGTAGTTGTCAAGAGGATCTGCCTCAAGATACCCACTTTCCACACAAATGTTGTAGGTTAGTTCATGTGTAGATGCATTTATTTTTAAATTTTCCATGTTCATAATTTTTATTTTTTCTTGCTATGTTATGCTAATGCTATTATGCTATGTCTGTGAGTTAGGTGAGAGGGCTACCGAAGAAGCAATAATGACAGTGGTGAAGATAGCCTGTCCTCAAGCTAAGGAAGAGGAGGTACACCGAGAGGAGTTGCATGAGGCCATAGAGACCTTTCAGTAGTTTTATGTAGAGTGGCTATTCCACCTTAATGAGGGTGAATTTGCCAACCTATTTATGGTGTGTAGTTGGGAGATCCCCCCACACTTACACCTGAGGACTTGCTTGGTAAGCACTTTAAGTTGCTATCTATTTTTGGCTCCTTTGCTCTTGCATCTTTGGCTATTTAGTTGTTGCTAAATATTGAATCATGTTGGATTGTAGCCTTAGATGTTCCTACTAATGATCCACCACTTGTGCCTACACATCACATGAAGCCATGGGTAGAGATGTTAGATAAATTTGCTTTCATGGAAGGCATTGTTGTCAAAGCCCATTGACTTGAATTATTCACTGAGGAAATTGGTGGAAGTTAGGCTTTTGAGATATTCACTTATCATAGAGTGGTTAGTGGTGCTCTTGAGTAGGAGATTGCCATGCCTTTAGGGGAGACGCCACATTTTCTATGTAGCCACTCACATGGACTGCAGTGGATGAAGATAAGACCTTTGTGAGTGTTGACTTTGGCTAGGAAGACTAGATGTGGCTATCAAAGGTCAAGATCCTTTGATGCTTGGAGAATGGCCTTGATAGAATAGCTCTAGACATGGTTGATGCAAGGCCCTCTTAGGTCATTTATTTATGTTTCTTTTTAATAATTTTTTCTATTAGGTTTATATTGTACATTTTCTTAAATTTTTTATATCCTATTGTTGTTGCTTATAGGCACTAGGTGATGCTACAAGCCCCAATGTCATGGTAGAGGAAGAGGAACCTCCATCCCCACCTAGCACCATCGGTTGAGTAGACCCTGATGTAGTCTTATCATTGGGAATTTTTGTATCTTTGTGTATTTTGGCCATGTAATGTGGATGACATGTACTATTTTTATGAGATGTAGTGGAGTTTTTGCTATGTGGAGTGTATGATAAGCAGGCTTCTGCATCTATTTGTTATGTTTTTACTATGTGTTCTAATAAGTTAATGCGATTAGGCTATAGCAATTGCTAGTTTTAGGCCATCTTAGGCCATGTGTGTAGATAACATTTTGATAGTTTTAGGCCATTCTAGGCCCTAGTGATAGTTTAAGGCCATTTCAAGCCATGCGTTGAAAGGAAAAGTGTTGCTAGTTTAGGTCATGGTACGTCATGTAATAGTTTAAGACCTTTTCGGGTTGTAGGACACCAATTTAAGGCCATGGCAGGCCATGCTAGTAGTTTTCAAGCATTTCAGGCCATACGATAAAGAAAGAAAAGACTGTAAGTTTTAGGCCTTAGTTAGCCTTGACATTTTGTAATCTTTGATTTTTATGTGTTTTGCTATTTTTTATATGTAAACTACCCACCAAAAAGTAATTAAGTGAAAATGTAGACTTAGCAAGAATGCGCAACTGGAAGAAATAAACACATGTAAAATAAACAATGAAAAAAAAAAGAAAAAATTCTAACAACCAAGTTGATGTAAAATGCAATCAAAATGCAAACAAGTAAAGCATGTAGAAGTGAGGTAGGCAAGGACCTATGCCAATTGGACCAAGGGAATGCCCTAATCCTGTAGTTGTTTCCTAACCCAGTGTGGGTTAGATGGCATGTAGGGCCTAGAGGGCATGATTTGGTATTCACCCTAACTTTCTTCAATTATGTCAAAGGGAAATTTTACCCAAGAAGCATCTTCTGAAGCATCAGGAGCTCCCATTGACTCTTTGGGTTGGTCTGGTTTGCATTTTTCATCTTCATCCTCTACCGAAGATGTGTCATTAGGGAACTCCACCTTTGACTCTTGTTCAACATAAATTTTGTTGATAGTCAGAGGGGCTACATTGTCACTATGTATGATAACCTCTCCACCTTCATATGAAAGGTGGATTTCTTGATGGATTGGGGAGGAGATAGCCTGTAGCTAGGCTAACCAGGACCTATCCAAGATCAAGTTGAAACTTGGAATCTTCTTAACCACTATGAATTCAAAAATAGTATGGAATTAATTCCCTACCACAAAGGCTATCATGACAATTCCCCTTATGAAAACACATGACTCATTGAATGATTTCAAGCATGTTATCTTTGTTGGTTGGATTTGATCAATGAGACCAAGCTTGTCAATGACTATGTATGGGATGACATTGGTTGCCTCCCCATCGTCAACATGCACCCTGCAAATCCTACACTCCCCTATGCAGATGGAGATGAACATTGGCATGGTAATGACTTAACCCTTCTTAGGGTCCACCTTAATTGCCTCACAAAATGCTAGGGGCATTGAACTTAACTCCTATGGAGAAGAAGGTAATGTCATAGCATAAATGGATTGTTTGTCCACTGGGATGTCCTCCATGATAAGAATGGAGGTCAACATGCGTACTAATGCTTCAAGGTGGGTGGAGGAAGTTATTACAAGGTCGTATAGGATTAATATTTTATTTTTCTATTTCAAAGCTTGCTTGACTTAGGCCAATGTGTCAAGGAAGTATTTTTTGCTATTTGCTACCCTATTGTTGATGGCCTTCATCTCCTCCATATGGCCCAAGGAATGGATCTCTCATGGAGGGGATTTAGATCTTGCTTGCTTTGTTTGATTTGGAGCCTTAGTGCTCCATTGTTTATTGTTGGTCATTGTAGCCTCCTTAGTTGGTTGGGTCATTAGGATGGAAAACAAGGGGACAAGCTTTGGTGGGCCTAATGCCCTTTGCTCCTAGTGTTTCCTAAGCATTCGATCGGCAAGGTGCTCATTAGGCCTCTTGGTATACCATCTCATTTGCCTATTGGTATTGGCTATAGGATGATGCTTGGGTGAGAAGGGATTAATGCATTATCCACCACTAGACTTTCAATAAGTGGGGAGTCCACATATTGCAACGCCCTTATGACAAAGGGTGTTTGAGCTATTGTGGCTATAACATGCTACGAGGCCCTGAACACAAAGGGTGTTATGGGCACTCGAGGTGGTCCTCTGATGAAAAAATGGGTCGTTGAACTAGTTGGCATTGAGGGGGTCCTAGTGTTGCCAGAGGGCACATGAACCACAAATGATTCCTACACCGATCATGAGTTGTCATCAACGCTAATGGCATTGATGACATACCCTGCACTACTTGCATTGAGTGGGTCCTTGTAAACCTCCATTGATTGGCTTTGTGGGTGCACTAGGTTGGTAGTGTCAAGGAGCAACTCACCCTTGTCAATCATTCATTGGATATCATCCTACAAAGCCATGCAAAAGTCCATATCATGACCTTGAAATTGATGATATTGGAAAAATCAATCCAATTTGAAATGTTTAGGGACCAGAGGCTCATTAGGTAGTGTAGCCAAAGGATTTCTAAGAAGCTCACAATATCGATCATTGCAATCATCCTTAAACATTTGCTTATTCTGGATGTGCCCAACATGAAGTAGTTGGTCCAACAGCTTTGACCATTTGATGGGAAATGATGCATAATTTGAGTGATCCTTGTGCTTGAAGTTAGGCCTTGTGGTAGTTGGTGCCATAGCTGCTGACAATGCATGCTGGTTGTTTGTTGCTATGTTAGAGCCACCCACCTTGTTGTTGTTGGCTAAGGCCTTGGGTGGCTTGGCCATTGGTTTGGTGTTGGTTTGGTTGCTTGTTTTCCTTTGTCCTTGTATATCTCCTTCTTTGAATGTAGGTTTTTGTAGGCCACGTAGGCAAGATCCTTGCTGGCCTCCACCACATCCTAAATGCCCTTGGTTTGAGCAAATGCTTAACTTAGGGACTATGGGGCAAGGTAGTACAGTTTCAACTTGATGAAGTTTTTTATTGCATCTTTGAAGATGGCTAGTAGGTGTGTCTCTATGATAGGCTCAGGAATCTCATTAAGTGATGCACTTCATTGCTAGATGAATTTTTGCATGGGCTTTAGGTGGCACTACTTAACTTACATTAGTTGTTCTAGGATTTCCTCAGGCTTCAAGTTATATTTGAAGTAAGTGATGAATTAGGTAAGTAAGTCCTTCAAAGACGTTATGGAAGCCTTAGGGAGTGCATGGTACCAATCTAGTGCCTTGCCAGTTAGAGACATGACAAACACACAAATAATGACTTATGGTCATGCTTGTAGTAAGAAGCATTTTGATTGGAAGGTCACCAAATGAACGTTAGGGTTCCCTTCATCATTGTATTTGGTGAACTATGGGAGTAGGACCCTAATAGGTAGTGCCAGTGATGGTATTATAGGACTGATTGGATCATCCTAGTAGAAGTCCATCACATGGATGGTTTCTAAGGAGGTAGCCTTAAGCTACTTAACCTCTTCAGTAAGGCTTTGGATCAGCTAGAATGCTTAATCCAAGCTAGGTGCAGTTGTAATGATAGGTTGCATGGGTTATGTTGCCTACTGTGGTTGTTGGGTGGTCCACAACCTGACTCTGGGCTATGTGACCACATGCGATGCCTGTTGCATGGGCTATGCTATGGGCACAGCACCCAAGCCCCATCACAAGTTCATGAACTAGGTCATCATAAATGGTGCTAACACTACAAGTAGGATGAACGATGCGTGAGTCACATATGGTGGGGGAGGAACATGCATGGTGTGCATGTAGGGTTGCGTAGGTGCAATGGTTACTACTACAGAAAGTTGGACAATTTGGATAGGTTGAATGGATTGAATAGGTTGAATAGGTTGCAAAGGTTTCATAGACTATGAATGGATGGTGAAAGGCATGCTGAAGGAAAGGCTAAAGGGAAGCATCCTAGTGCATTTGCAGCATTTGGTGAGTTACCATAATAGGTGTTGACCTAGGTGATGACATCTAAGCATAAGCCTTGAAAGAGGGCTTTCTTCAGGTCACATAGTTCACACAAATACTCACAGACATCTGTGACTGCTAATCTTGCATCAACTATTTCTATTAATATGCTTGAGCCTTCTTCAAACCAAACATCCTTTAATGTACATATCATCATGTTGATCGATGAATTCATGGTTTGATCAAGACTGATCACCTTTCTAGGAAATGATATGATCCTAGAAGCCCCCTTATCCATTTGTAGATTGTAGAAAATGATCTAGAACCTGCCTCCACCTAGGGAATGAAACCTACCTCCTTATCCTTAGTTGGGGTAAGCTAAATTTCTCAAGAGATATATAAGATCTAGAACCTGCCTCCACCTAAGGAATGAAACATCAAGTTAGAGCTTATAGATTAGTCCATTACTATTTCATTAGAATTGATGGACATTGTGGCCATATCTATGGTTGGTCATACCTAGTAGATTTCCTAGTAATCCATGTGGACAAATACAAGGGGGACTTTTCTATTATCATGGAAAGGGATTTTCTTAGTACCATTGATGCCAAGATGGGGACTAGAAACCTTTCTATGAAAATATCCAAGGAAAATGAGTTTGGAAAGCTTGAAAAGAAGAGGATTTCATGCATCACATATAGTGACATAGGGTGCCATTGTGTGCAAAGAATATGGACCATAAAAAACACATTTATCCAAGCATGAAATCAGTGTTCTAAAATATCAAATGTTCAAACGTGCCTATATGAAGTAGCCAGAAAAAAAAAAGGTACATAGTGATTGTAACGGATAATAGTTTAGAATCCACAATATGCATTGAACTAGTAGAACTCCTCACAAGTGCCTACATAGATAACCTAGATGAAATGGAGTAGTTCCATAACCAACTATCCCATTAAAATGATGATATAGATTAGGGAGAGTTTTAGATCCCTAATGATTTCAAGTAGAATTCCCTTGAACTTAAGGTTTTATCAAAAACATTAGAATATGCTTTTGTTAATAATGGGAAGATGGTAATAATCAATACTAATCTTGCCCAAGAAGAAAAGCATAAATTGTTGAAAATAGTGAAAAAAATGATCAATAGCCTTTACATGATCATCTTATGAGTTCATCGAGATAGATTCATAGATATGCTAGCATTGAATTTATACAAATCCCACCATCAAGCCAATCAGGCAACCACATAGGATATTGAATTCAAAACTTAAGTAGATTATTAAGTATGAAATTGAATAACTTCTTAAGGTAGAATTCATCTATCTTGTAGCATATAGTGAGTGGGTGAGTTCACTTGTCATTGTGCTAAAGAAAGGGGGGAAATGAAGGATTTTTATAGACTTTAGGTTGTTGAATATGGAAACATTTAAAGATCATTTTTCATTATTATTTGTGGATGAGGTGTTGGATACAATTGTAGGGAATAACTACTATAGTGTTTTGGATGCTTATAGTAGTTATAACCAAATCCTAATGGCATTAGAAGATTAGGCTAAGATAACTTTCAAAAGTTCCTATGGGACTTTAACATATAAAAAGATGCTCTTTGACCTATGTAATGCCCTCATAACTTTTCAATGCCTAGTGCTTAATATTTTTTAGTAGCAAATTGGGAGTGGTGTGGAAGTCTTCATGGATTAATTTTCCACCTACAATGCCAACTTTGAACAAGCCTTTGACCACCTAGAGCAAGTACTGAAGCACTATGTTTCACAAACTTATAGCTCAATTGGCAAAAGGGCCATTTGATAATCCAAGAGGGCATAGTCTTTGGACATATAATTTTAGAAAAAGGGATAAAGGTGGACCTAGAGAAAGTACAATTTATCCAAGACATTATGAGATAGCCTCAAACTGTAAAAGATGTGAGGTCATTCCTTGGACATATTGGTTACTACATGCACTTCATTTCTTCAAAATCATCAAACCACTCATAGAGCTTACAAAGAAGGATGAAAATTTTAATTAGACCAAGAAATGCAAAAAAGAATTCTATTATTTAAAGGAAAAGCTCATAGAAACTTCCATTCTATGTACTCTAAATTACTCAAGACCATTCCACATGATGATGAATGTATCCAACTACACATTGGGAGTAATGTTGATATAATTAGACAAGTAGATATATCCATATTACATCCATTGTGCAAGTAGAAGTATTGTGCATGCATAATTGAGTTACACCACAACTAAGAAGGATTTTATTATGATGGTGTATGCCCTAGAAATATTTAGGCATTATGTACTTTACTATCAAATCTTTATGCACACTAACCATAGGGATCTTGCTTTCCTAATGAATAAACCATAATGAGTCAATCCCCTTATCATATGGTGACTAGTGGTTTTATAGGAATTAAATATAACAATTATGGATAGAAAAGGAATCAAGAACATGACCATTGATCACTTTTCTTAGTTGTGATGGGATAGCAAAGAGGATGAGGAGTCTTTATCTAATTAATTTCCAGATGAACCCCTCTTTGCTAAATTCATTAAAGTCCAAGAGGCTAGGGGTACTAATTGGTATCATAAATTTTTCTTCTATATTTTCACATAGGAGACCCCAACTAAATGGAATAATAAGAAGAAACAATAGTTTCTTCGCCAAGTTAAGCATTATATGGAGATCCAAGGAAACATGTTCAAGGTTTGTGTTGATGACCTAGCTTGATGATGTGTACCAAATGATGATTAGTTGCGTACCCTTTAAGATGCTCATGAGGGTTCTTGTGGGTGCCACTATGCATAAAGGAGGATAGCTACAAAGATACTCATGGTAAGATATCTTTGGCCAATGAGCTTCAAAGATGTTCTCATTTCTCTTATTCATGTGAGAATTGTCAAAGGGATGGAGGAATGATCATACAAATGGAAGGATCCTAATAGTGGATTCAACCAATGGAGCCTTTTGACGTCTAGGGCATTTACTTCAAGGGACTCATCACTTCCATGTTGAATAGGAAGGCTTACACCATTTTTTTGTTGACTATTATACCAAGTGAGTTGAAGCTATAGTCGTATCAGACTATACATGCACTACTATAGATAGGTACATACAATAACAGATGGTAAATAGGTTTGATGTGCCTAGAACACTTATTTTTGACAATGGAACCTACTTTATAGGATCTAATTTTTGGAAACTAATGCAACACTTGGTGGTGCAATATGAACTCACAACCCCCTATCACTCTAAGCTAGTGGATAAGTTGAGGTTACTAATAGAGAGATCACTAGGATAGTAACATGAAAAATTAGTAGATATAGGAAGAATTAAAGCACTAAAATCAATTATGATCTTTTGGAATATCGTTCAACTTGGAAACTTAGTATAGGTTGCTCTCCCTATGAGTTGGTATATGAAAAGTTATGTAAACTTTCAATCCAAGTTGAACTATGTACATTCATAATGGTTTGTGAACTTGACATCAACACCAATCTAGCACAAAAAGAATGACTAATGACACTTAATGTGCTAGATGAAAATTGACAAGTAGCTCTAATGATGAATGAAGTGCATAAAGAACATTCCAAACAACACCATGTTGCATGGATAAAAAGAGTTACATTTCAACATGATGATAAGGCTCTTTACTGGAATCCCATGCATGTGTGATACTGTAAGTTTCAAATGCTATGGGAAGGACCTTATATCATACATGCAACTTTTCTTCTAAAACCATGACCATCTACCACCCATACATGTAACTTTTTCTTTTGAAGCCATGACCATCTACCACCCATACATGCAACCTTTCCTTCCAAAGCCATGACTATCTACCACCCATAAAGCCCTCACAAACATCTATTACTTTACATACAACAAGTTAAGCCATTCTTGTAACCCTAAGTAATCAACAACATTAACACCTTTGAATATGATCATTTCATGTTTTGGATCTCCTCCTCTCAACATAGTCATCGGGAAGTTGGTCATCCATACTAACACCTTGATGAAGATAACCAATTTTTTGCCTTTTTGATTTGCATAATTCTTTATATGTTTTCCACTACTTGTATATTTTCTTATTCATCTTGTATATTTTTCCTTTTCTTTTTAATTTTATGAATTTTATCAAGTCTTATTAGAAATCTTGGATTTTGTTCTTACTACTGCAAATATGGCAAGTATTAAAAGAAGTTATTACTATTATGATTGATTAAACAAAAGGCTAAATTTTATCTTTGGATTATGTTCTCTCATAACACTCTATTAATTATATGATGGTATTAGCCTGTGAGTTCACAACATCCATCCATTTCATTTATTTCATGTGAAGTTAGTATCCTAGATGCACAAGGTTCTTTCACATTAGAACTTAACAAATTAATCAATGATCTTGATATCCAAAAAGCTAGGAAAGAACCAAGTGAGAATGGAATAGGGTGTGACCTCGTGGGGATTTGATATGATTTCTCTTAACATTATTCTTAAGGTTCTATAATACTCCAATGGTATATCATCACTCCTATTATTAACCATAAAAGAAAGCACATATTTGCATGGTGTGTTTCCCATGAAAAAAAATAAAACAAAGGAATTCAAAGAATATCCCTTAGACATAATAATGGGCTATAAGCACTAGTTATGAGGTTGGAAAGACATGTTATTCATGCCTAAAGGAACCCTTGTTATTAAGGCCCTTTCTACTTCTTCTCTTTTCTTCTTCTCTTGGAGTAATGATTTTATTTTGGATTTGTCACAGACTTTTAATTAATGTGGAGTAGACATATTAATACGAGGTCATTGAAAGAAGAATGGACTTGGTCTCAACTTGGAATGAACTAGTATCATACCATCTTAATCCCAATTTCCACTAAGAACCTTATGTAACTATGATTCCAATGATCTCTTCCACATTCTCTCTCTACCATTCATTCATCTCATGATTTACCACCTTACTACCTCATGCTAGTAGAAATGTTTCAATTTTGTTTCTAGATTATATAACCCTTGGAAAATTAATTTTATAGGTATGGAATTTAACTTAACCCAACCATTCATCATCCTTAGGGTGCATAGACTCTTTGTGATGAAGGTCTACAAAGGCACTTACATCGCTTTGGTCTAATTTAAGTTAGATTTCCTTCCAAAGATCACTTGCTTCATCAATCATCCTAATAGCATTCCAACATCTATTTTTTCTCCACTTGAATTACTTCTCTTAAGCTAAACCTACCATCTTCTATGTTGTTGTTGTTATTATCCATCATTTTGGCTTTCACTGGGCTCTTGTTTCATTCCAAAACTTGTATGAATTTTCACCATTTCTTAATGTGAAAAATAGTTGTGAATAGTTCCATCAATGTAGTGGAATGAGTCGATGTAGCCTTGTCGACACAGTATAAAAAGTCTATATATATGCATGACACTTAGCTCATTTTTCATCAATTTTCAACAAAGCAAGAGGAGTTATTGTAGTTTTTCAGATTCTAAGAATCTTCCAAGCCTTCTAACTTACACATAGCATATTCAATTTCCTTCATTTTTCAACCCTCATGAAGGAGGGAACCAACAATTGCAACAACCACAACCCTACGAATAAGTGGTTGAGGTCACCCAGGCTATTGGACCTTTTTAGGAGGATCGTGAAGTAGAATCTATTAGGTAGTTTCCCACTACTAAAATAGGTTAATCTAAGTAGGATGAGGCTCTTAGGCCAAAGCCTAACCTAGAAGTCACCCTTACGAAGGAATGTTTAGAACACATTAGGACTAAGAAGGACCAAAGTTCCATCCTCTAGCAGCTAAACTTTAGATCATGCTTAGAACTAGCATTAGAGGAGATCTAAACATAACTTTAGGAGTCTCCTTTGTGGTTCATTCTTACTAATAGTAGAGAATAGTAAATGGGGAAGACATATTCTAAAACAACTAACAAGGAGATGCATTAGTAAAGATGAAGGATATAACTATCCTTTATTTGGTTGAAGCCATAGCAAATGGTCTTAGGTTGCCCAACACAAAGGTAAAGTTGGCTAAAATATAAACATAGATGGATCAATAAGCTAAGAAGGAGTGGTTCCAATTATGCTATGGGATGGACCGCAATTAGTATGATGCCCTCACAAAGCTAGAGTGAGCATATTTTAAGATTTTAACCTACCAATTAAACCCAATGGTGAGGTCCAGTAAGATGAAAACCTTCTCTACCATGGAATGCATTGCTTTAAGTGGAAAATTCCTAGTCAATCCACGCCAAATTAGTTTTATAGAGATTGAAAGAGAATTCAAGGAAAAATAGAAGCATAGGAAGACACTTCTCTTTCCATGTATAATCCACAAGTTATGAAAATGGGGAGGAATAGATCACTATTCAAATGGTGTAGTCCACCATGCTCTTACCACATATTGATAGGAGATAATGAAGGATAAGATAGAAGAGAAGCTATAAGAAAAGGAGTAGCCACCACCACTTCTTGTTGATGTTTTGGTATGTCAAAACCTTAAGGAAAATTATGAATATAGAATATTATAAAGTGTGATGCTTTTGTAGGACATGAAGGAGAGATCAAGAGATGACATCTACAAAGAGATATCAAAGCATATACAAGAATGACTTGCTAGACATGAATTAGGACTCAAGTAATGAGAGCTATAAAGAAATGACAAAGTGAAGACTGCAAGGACTCAAGAGAGCTTGGACAAGGACTTCATTGGGAGCAATGGCAAAGAAGATTACAAAAAAATCAATATGCTCCAAGATTTGAGAAGAAGTCTTATCAATAAAAGGAAGCTTCAGGAAGCAAAGTTCAAGAACGAAGAAGACATCTCCCAAATGAAGAAGACATATTGGCCAAAGTAGAGAAATCCTAGAGAAGACATCTCCTAAAAATAGGAGACATATCCTTTCAAGAGAAGACAACTCCTTTATAGAAGTGATGTCTTCTCTAAATGGAAGTGTAATGTAGAGAGATGTCCCAATCTTGAAGAAGATGTCTCCACTAGTCATTAGATAGTCGTTGCACAAAATTTGATGTGATTTTAGAAACTTCAAGGCTATATAAGAAGGCTTCATTCTCTTGGAGATAGTGAAAGTTTTTGAGCAAGCAAGTGTCAACATCAAGCAATCATTGTGTACTTTATTCTATTGTATTTGTGTACCTCATTGTACCATCATTTGTACTATTATAGTTATTTTATTATACTGTGCCTCAAAGTATAAGGACAAGTAAATCAATTTCATCCTTTCCTTGTAATGTTATTTTCTCTCTTATTGCCCCACTGCGGGTGATGTGCTTCTTATAAAAAGGCATCATCATTGAGCTTGTTGGGACCTAGCTAGGTTGAGTAGTTGGTGCAACATCACAACACTCTGGAGCAAAGCTTAATTTGTAAAGGTTATTAGATCCTTGAAACAATATTCTAAGCTTGTTGGGACCTAGTTGGGTTAAGTGGATTCATAGGGACGAACCACTCCAAAGTGGAAATTATAGCTTGTATAGGGTGTGGTTCCCTTCAAATCACTTTTGAGAGAAACAAAGTCTAGAGGTGTACATGGCTTCTACCCTTTAAGTATGGATGTATCCATGTAAAATTGGTGTGTGCTTTGTGTTGAAGAATTTTAAATTTGAAAAACATATTCATCCCTACCCCTTTCTAAGTTCTATGATCCTCAAGTGGTATTGGAGCCTAGTACTCTTTCCGCTATATCAACTACTTCTTCATCATTGTCAAGAGTGAACAATGGAGGAAACTTTGTATGGAAATCCACCAATGTTCAATGGATTTGACTTCACCTATTGGAAAATGAGAATGTAGGGCTTCTTCGAATTGATGGAGATTGAAGTATGGGAGTCCATTCTCAAAGTCTACACACCACCCATCAACAATGCCACAAAGACCATCAAGCTCCAAAACAAATGGATGCAAGAAGAAAAAGATAAGTTCATGTTTGATTCAAAAGCAAAACATTATTTGTATTGTGCTTTAAATAAATCAAAATTTAATAGGATATCTAGTTGTAAAATGGCCAAAGAAATTTGGAAAACTTTAGAGGCCACCTATGAAGTAATGTTTATAGTTAAGCAATCCAAATTGTTAGTTTTGCAAAGTGAGTATGATAAACTTAAGATGATAGAGGGAGAGAAAATAAAAGATTATTTTTTGAGAGAAAATGATCTTGTTGTGGCCATTAGAGGTATGAGTAAAGATTTACCTAAGAGTGATGTTATAATAAAAATGATTACAACTCTTCAACCAGAATTTAGACCAAATGTCACAACAATGGAAGAAAATAGAGATTTTTCAGTTCTTAGACCAAAGTTCTTTCATTACTTATGAAATGAATCTCATAACATAAGGAGCTATTTAAGAGAGGTATCCCATTATCCTAAAATCAACTACCAAGGAAAAAGAACCTATAGAGCAAGATGTGGGTAGCGAAGAGGAGATAACTCTTTTCTTAAGAGCACTACAAAGACTCATGGCAAAAAAGGGCAAGAGCTTCAATCAACAAAGAGGTAAGGAAAGAAGTAAAATTTTTTGCAATTTTTATTTTTATTTTTCCTCTATAAAATGTTGGGTATGTGGTGGAAGAGGCCATGTGGCCTTTGAATGTCCTAGTAATAGTAGGTGACAGCAAAAGACTATGATAGAGGGCCTCATCTCAAACTTCATTAGTCTTTTGCCTCTCAAGTGCAAGGTAAGATATGGTAAGTTTCTATTTCCTTGCTTGCTAAAGTTTGTGGCAATGCTTTATGTTCAACCCCAAAATTTGGTTCAATTTTTAATAAGTATTTTGTTAAAAGCATGCATTTCAATTAATTTCATATTATTAATTAGTGTTAAATTAATATTTATTTTATTTTAGTTTAGTGGTGAGTATTAGTTCATTATTATTAGT